>JADKLZ010003886.1:7208221-7223715 GCA_021533235.1 Biomphalaria straminea | reverse complement strand
CATTCATTTCAATTATCAACAACTGTTAATATAATAAGCTATTTCAATATGAATTTTACTTAAAAATATACTTGCAATGCTGGTTTAAAAAAAGCATTAAAAATATTTTTCACCAAAAAAACTCAACTCTCAAAATGTTTAAAAACAAAGTTAGCAAACGTTTCTATTACTTTATCACTCTTGTTATTTTTATAGCACAGCACAATCGAAAATCAAAATAATTACATAAGCTTTGCACTAAGCAAATGTACATACTTTAAAGACGCCTATTGACAACATCCAAGGTAAAATGTGCGTTGTTAACAGACAGCAATTTTCTTTTATTTATATATGTGATTATAGATCTAGTATAAATTCATGTAAGACACCTATAAACGACAACAACTGGTGTCGGTGGAGGCGTATATCCTAACCACCCACTCAAAATGAACACCCAAGACAGGATCTGATATAAGGTAAATATTATTAGTGCTAAATCAATGCTCTGTCTTTCATTCCGCTCTTTTCTATCTGCCAGTATAGCCTTCATCTGTAATGAGTAAGTACTGTAATAACTATGTAAGCAGTGCTAATACCTATACGTTTTAACAGGTCCCTCTAATAAAATGTGTCGATAATCGACATTACATGAACAACGATAACAATGTTCAGCTTTTGAAGCACGCCTAAAAACAACAACCTGCTTAAAGACGGCACTAGAACTGGATCGTGCCAGTGATGTCTTGAACCAAAGCGTATAGAGTTTCTATTGTTGCGGTGAAGTGTACTTAAAGAGCTATTGGTTTCTCATGCATGCGAAAGTTGATACACACTCTGCTCTTTGATTCCACTTGTTTTTCTTGATGATTCGATTGAGGGCTTGCCTGTTGTCTGACCTATCTGCGCTGATGATAACGTTGGTTAGCTTTTTTTTTTTTGTAACATTAACAATGACTGGGAAGGAAAAGGAAAATATAACTTTCTATAGTTAAAAATTTTCCCTTTCAGACCTTGTGGTCTATAGGGCAGATGATGTAAAGGTCATCTGATTTTGTGGCCCACGGTTAACGAGGGTGTCATGTGGCCAGCACAACGACCCAGCGCCTTTACTTTTCCCCAATTAATGTCAGGTACCCATCAGAGCTCGGCGGACTCAAGGGCGCCCAAAAATCCCGAAGTTAAAAATCCCAGTCTTCACCAGGATTCGAACCCGGGACCTCCGGTGCGGAAGCCGAACGCTTTACCGCTCAGCCACCGCGCCCTCATCTCTACAGTTAGCAGTTTGCTAAAGGAAAAGGAAGATAGAGATCTCTCATGGTAATAAAGATAAATTGATCAAACCCTGTTCTGTTGAAGCATGCAGATTTCTCCAAATAACAAAACTATTCTAAAAACCAGAAAAAAATCTCACAAAGTCAAGCGAGAGATACTGTTTGAAACGACACTGAAGAAACAACGGATAATTTCAACAAAACAAAAACTGAAAACTGAAAAAAAAAAGTGAATAAAAAAAAAAGGGATGAACAAGTGTATTGGACGGTCGTTGACTTGTAGCACCAAACTGCTGGTATACAACTAAACCGCTGTAGGCGTATAATATCTTAACTTATATAGCTTGAAATAACTTGAATAACTTTTTTGTGAGCAATGTTATATATATATATAACTTTTCTGTGGCATTTTACGTCTCCAGAGACGATCTTTTCCCTTTGCAACTTCTTGTGTGGCTAAAGAGGCCAATCCATGATACACAGCTGCGGTTGCAGGTTGTGCATATAACTTTTATTACAATATATACACATTCCACTTGAGATGAAATGTGATGAATATATTATACATTAGTAATAATATATAAAGGTATTCTGAACGAAATCGAACTCTAACGAAACACGTCTTTCCAGTCTGGCCTTCTGGAGTCGTCTGCTGTACATAAGACCGCTGACGACAATCCCGCTTATTTTGCGTCATTCACACTGCATAGCTAACCTCTTTCCACCGTCACCATAGAAACACACAGACTCCATAACAACAAATCAAACAATAAAGAGCTGTAAGAGTAAAACAAATGTAAACATTTCAATAGACGTAGGACAATTACGTTTGAGATAAATCAATTAGTGGCTTGATGAAATCAACTAGCTACATTCAAAGTAAGGCTAAAGCCTAAATTTTGCCTTAGAAATCCATGTAAAGAACTATTGTCTGATATTTAAGTAAGGCTAAAGTCTAAATTTCGCCGTAGAAATCCATGTAAAGAACTATTGTCTGATATTTAAAACTTATCTTACAACATTGGGTTACATTGTTTTGATTTCCGTATATTTAAAATTTCTATCATAAATCTATTCTTCCATCAATGTTTTTTAAAATGAAATACACAGAATATAAATATTCGTACATCAATAAGATATTCAAATATCGCGTATACCAAATATTATTAAGTAATAAGCTTTTATTTCCACATATCACAGCATACTGGGATGAATGAATACATCATTAAGAGAATTTGTGGGTGTGTCGATATTGTTCATAGCAGCAAACAATCTGCTTTTAAATACGTCCATACATTTTTAAATATAATTTCTAAATAAAAAAAACTAAGTTTGAGAAGAAAAAAAAAGGAGACAAGCTTCAAACGTAAGCCGTGTGTATTCCTGTGTATTCATCCAACTATTTAAGTCGTGGACGTTTCGGACAATCTGGACACTAAGACTTGCTCGTCTTGACTCCCATTGTTAACTTTTCCCCTCCACAAATGCGATTGAGGGGGAAGGCGATCAGTGCTGTAACTGTCTACACGGTGTCACAGTTGTCATGGTGTCACGCAGATATTTGTCTGCTTCAACTGTGTATCACGTGACTTAGAAGGGCGCAGACGTTGAGCCTTTCACGTCACTTCAAGGAGATGATATTGACTTGGATCCAGTCATTCTAGGCGTTTGGCAGGACCGAGTGGTTAAGTGGCACGGCACTGTGCTGCTATCCGGAGAATACAAGTTCAAATCTTTGATCTTTTGTCTCACAGTGTGTTCTGTCAGAGCTTGAGCCTATGTGGGTGTCACGCACTTTCACGCTCGACGACTAATTTTTATCTTTCCATTTTAAATATTCAGAATGGCTGAGACTTACAATACGAATACTATCAAAGCTGTTTAAACCTATAAAGTAAAGTTTCCATTTCAAGCCACACTTTTCATATATAATTTAAATGTTATCTGTTTCTGTGGTCTTTACTTTTCCCCAACTAATGTCAGGTAACCATTAAAGCTGGACACAGAGGCTCCAAAGATCCGAATTAAAAAAATTCCAGTTTTCACCAGGATTCGAAAACGGGAGCCCGGTTCGAAAGCCAAGCACTTTACCGCTCAGCCACCGCGCTTCCAATTGAAACCTATAAGTATAGATAATTCACAATAAATTGATCCGTTTAGTTTAATAACATCTTTAGCTATAGATACCCCAAGAAACAAAAAAGTAGTACATTTTCAATATGACAGAAACATCTACATATAATTCCAAACCATATTTGTATCGTTGGCTGTGGTATAGTCGGAGTGTAGCATGATAAGAATTTTGAGAAGTACGATTGCTTTTGAAAAAAAAACAAACGCGGAAATGACGTTATTGTATTATGGAGATTAATGTTAATTATGTTTCATAATATAAATGACATCTTCTAAGGCCTGGAAAGTTCCAGTAATTATTTATTATTATATGCAAAAGAAAGAAACAAGCTTTTGTGTTCAACAATGTTGATCTCAGATCTCATGTATATAAATGATGGTCAATGTGGTCAGCATGCGAGAATCAGGTTTCATCGTTCTAATTGATGTTAATGCGATTGAGGTACACACTTTTATTTATTTTAGTAACGCTAATTGGTGTGCTTTTCCGTTGGATACATAGTGCAGAACTGTGCCAATGTTACTAGGGGTGGGATGGTTCAAACTAAGAGATGACATCGGAGATAGAGAGATGGAGGGAGGAAGAAATAGAGTAGTTGAGAAAGAGAGAAAGTGGAGGGAGAAAGAGAGAGGTATGAATAAAGAGAGAGGTTGAGAAAAGAGAGAGAGAGAATAAAAGACAGAGATTGTGTAGGACTATATCATTATCAGTGTGTATACTTGTTAAAATCAATAACTATTTTTTTAATGAAAGTGTTACAATAAACTTTAATCGGCTTCTTAATACTGCTGCCAATTGTCATTCCTGTTTACATTATTTAGAAATGTTGAGTGCTATTACTAACCATGTCTTGAATGTTTCAATAAGTCTACATCGTATTGACCTCGTTCTAACGGACATTTTGAAATGAACGATCCAATCTTTGATACGAAGTGAAAGACATAATGCATTTTGTGTAGTTGACCCCCAAGAGATCATATTGACCTCTAAGCATTTTTTTTTAAATCCATATCCAGACCATCTCTCACGCAAATATATTTTATATCTGAGCTTGAAAACAGCGCAAGAAAAGTCTTAAAATATAGGACTTTCATATCTGTAACTTCAAAATAATTAATATACAATAAAATAAAATTACAAGGATATATTTAGCTTTATGTTTCCTCAGATGTCTAGAAACCATATATCTCTTGTTATTAGCTTGTAAGCTCTGGAATTATTTTTGCATAACATATGTAACCGATATATCTAAATGTTTTTGGGATTGTATCTAAAAGTATGCGTCCTATTAGACAAAATATTAAAGCCACATTTGGATCTGGTAGCCAGATTGAATGGTTTTATTTTTTTCCATTGGTTGCTGTAAATACAAAAATAATAGTGATCTTGTTCAATTGGATATTTGCGTACATGGTAGTGTATCGGATGTACCAAAAGAAAGGAAATGTTGTTAAGTTTGTTTTTTTTTAATTACGTGTATAATCGTCGACCATTTTATCACTACAGGATCAGTCTTTAAAATTCTTCAGTTGGTAATTTTTATATAGTTATTATCTCATTTTATTTTCTGTACCTTATCATGATCATCTCCAATAGTATCACTTATATGTGACTATATCTACATGAACAATGCAGTCTATTGTACATGTTTACCTCTGTACACTGTGGCCATCTCTATCACTTCAATATTTGCTTCTTCCTGTCACAGCTCTCTACCCACGTCTCTTATCGCGCGACATTTTCTGGAAACTTCTTTGGACATCTCTTCAGCCGTCCTCCAAATCAGCTTGACCCAAGCCTTATTTACCTCCCCCCTCTCTTTCTCTCCTCCGTAGACCTTACCTCTTTACTTCTTCCCCTCTCATCATTTTTTTCCCTCGAGTTTTCTTTATCCTCATAGCTCGTGGCCTCTTTTGTTCACCCCCCCTCCCTTTCCTGTGACATTTATTGAAGGACTGTTTCCCCCCTCGCTACTCAGGGCCCTAGTCTTAGCCCTTGTTCCGACCATTAGCTAAGCTGCAGACAGCTCTAGCTTTCTAAGTCCTGTATTTTAGGTACCGCGTGCCACCATCCACTCCAATTAGCGTGTCACCCAAACAGCTTCCTCGAAACGTTTTCAATACACTGTGTCACGACCTTTACATACAAAACAAGATTTTCTCTGAAGAAATGTTCAAAAAGACTACAGCAAAAATTGACCGTAAAATTACCAACACAAAATAATAAACAGAATTTCGGCGAAATATGATAGACATATATTGAATGTGCTCAACTTCCCTTTGTACAAAAGTACTAAAATTAGAAAACACTAAAGCTTACATTATATTAGGTCTACGACTGAATGCATACATTTGAGTTAGATTAAATCTTATTAGTAGCCAATAATTTTAGTAGACTTATAAGCCAGAAGTTACCAACACTGTCATTTTATATTATGACTTCATTTTTAACGTGTTTGCAGGGTGATGACTATAACTACCCAAGCACGGCAAGCAATGAAGTTCGTCCACACATACAAACACATACTAGCTTACGTTAGTAGAATGTTTACTTACTTTTAAATTATTGACAATTTAAAAAAAAAAGTTTGTATTCTACATTTCGTTTTTATTATTAACAAAGCGAAAGCTACCTAAACCTGCTATATAAGTGGACAGAAGTGTCTCCAAAATAGGGCTCCACGGTTACATGAGAGAGTGTTCAAGATGAACAGTAATCGCTCTATGTCTAAAAGAGGCCAACAATTTACATAAAAAAACCTGTTTACTTTATGATAATATGGGTTTCAAATTTATTCTAAAATACATAATATATTTAAAAAAATGAAATCAGCTTTTGGAAGAGGAAAGGGGGACTCATAAATTGTGTCCAGGGCCTATACTTACTTAAATCCGGCCGCGTTCTGTTGTATTCTATCGTGTACGTAAAATTTATTATTGAATGTCAACGTAACTACATTCAGCACATAGACTACACTAAAAATAAATAAAAAGTGAAGTAACCATTTCAGACATTATGAACTACAGGGTAGAGGCTGTAAAGGTCAGTTGTTTCTGTTTTGTGGCCAGCATAGATTTTACTTTATCCAAACTAATGTGGGGTATTACAAAAGAGTCCTAAAAATCACGAAATTTCAAGTCCAAGTCTTCAACGAGATCTGAACGCGAGATCTCTAGATCTGGAAGCCAAGTGCTTCCATTCTAAGCCACAACACATACTGATGCACTAACAATCTTGCTATGGAATTGCATTTTATTTTTATGAAAATCTCTAATATTCTCAATATCTTCGTAACTCATAAATTTTGTACCATTGTAGATTTTCAAGTTGAACTAGACAATGTCAAAGACACTAAATTGAAGGTCACTGCTGCCAACTTAATAGAAATAGAAAAGAATGGATCTGCAATGTTAACACTATCTCATTGCGTGGAAGTTGATCTTATTATCACTCTTCCTTATTACGGAATATTACTTGCCTTTTTTAATTTTGTTTGAAGTCATTGAATGAAACTGCTTCCCCTCCCTTATGTTTTCTTACAAACGGAAGAGTTTAGAAAATTTGTTTCTTCAGCGCCAAAGAGTGCACATAAATTATCTTATACATTAAAAAAAAAACAGCCTTTCAATCTTCTCTTTATTTTGTAGACGTAGACATTATCAAGCTTTCTATTTATAGTTTTTGGGATAATTTAATACTTTTTTTAAAAAAAGAATTTAACTCTAGTTTAATACCAATGCCACAGATTGTCATCAAATAAAATTCGTATTATAAAGTCATTATCCTTCAGTATGCAAATTCTCGACCCACGGAATTCCCGTCTGTAATATATTTTTATACTAAGACTTAATACACTATAGGGAGATTTTAAGTGGTGATACAGTCATAAATAAGAATCAGTCTCATTCTACTTTGTCACGTTCATTTCCTGGTTGAACTTTTTAAAATTTTCTTTACTTTTTAAAATTAACTTTGTTGGGGGAAAAACTGCAAAAAAGAATTTGTAAAAAAAAGTTGAAAGTTTTCCTCGAGGATTGTGTTAATCCATTAATGTATGTGGGGGGGATGGGGTGGTGATAGAGCCAGATAGATGGACTCAATGAAATGGGGTGAGAAAAGTAAGGAAGATACTTATAGGGGCATCAGGAAACACTAGACTGAACAGAAATAGCCCTTAGGGGTAATGGCCAAATCGGATCAACCACCTATTGAGAATAGAGCTTTTTTTTTTTCCTCTCTCACTTCTGTGCTTTAGTGGTTTGAGGTTGGTGTCTATGTTGAGAGAGTGGAGAGCCACCGTGTGTCTGGTTAAAGGTCTTACATTAGGGAGAAGGTCTGCTGAGATGTCTGCTTTCTTGATTAGAAAACTCTGGATAGTGTATGAATACACTTATACCAGTATATATATTTTTGTTGTTGATGCAGTTAGTTGTACAGCAGTAGAATTTTTTAATTACATTGTCGTACTGCGCACATTCTGTATATATTATGTTCAGAAAGAAAAAATAATAATTAAAAAGAGCGACAAAAGAGTTTTTGTGTCTATTTGTCTTTGCTATCGGTGTCATGAAAACTGTGTAGGAAATTTTATGCTATCTATAGCTTTCAAGTTTATCAATTCTCCACACCATGCTGTCAAAGGCTATGTCTTTCCAAACGTCAGTGCAAATATTAACTGCCTTGAAGTTCCGTTTGATTACATCCACTTGGGAACGGTCGGTTTTTCTTGAGCCATTCGCTAGTTGCCATTTTCGGGATGCGATTGTCCTCCATCTGACGAACATGACCAAGCCAGCGCAGAATCTGAGGATGCTGGGAAGACATGTTCGCGCAAGGATACCATTGTTGCAAACTCTCTCTTGCCATTTGTGTTTTTTTTTTAGATCCTTCGTAGGCAGCATAAGTTGAATGAAGTAGACTTCAACCAAGAGTTTGGGAAAACCGGAAGCTCACTAATGTGACCAAAATGGAGGTCTACAAGGCATGCACTTTGAGCACGCTACTGTATGGCAGCGAGTCATGGACTACCCATAGAGAACACTAAATTTAATCGACTCGAGCTGCCTCCGAAGAATCTATATCTATATCTATATCTATATCTATATCTATATCTATATCTATCTATCTATCTATCTATCTATCTATCTATCTATCTATCTATCCATGCAGCTGCTCTTGCTCTAAGGCTCTTCCTGTTTTTTCCCTTGCCGTAGGGTGTTTTTTTTTTGTTATGTGATCAAGTCAGATTCCTTCTCATCCTTAGTCTCCCCCCCTCCCTCACATAAGTTTGGTAAACGGTCATGTCTATAACTACGTCTGTTGCAATGACATTCAAGCAGCTTTCATTTGATTGCTGGTGTCTCCATCTAACAGGACAACGGCGTAATTAAAGTTGGTCTAGAAGTCCCAATCTTTGGGTACGGAAAATAAAAATTCTCCAGAAGACTTAATTGGATGGCGCCTTGACAAATAAGCCAATACGGTTACGGAGGGGGGGGGGGGGGGGGGGGCCGAAAAAGGGCCCGCGGGGAAGGGGGGGGGGGGTGGGGAGGGGAGATCTCTTGTGGCAAACTTAATTAATCAAACTGACCCGTCCTGCTATCTGAACATCAAGTCTTTGAAATGAACTTCCACATTGCTCCCACCCCCTTTTTAAAAAGATTTTTTTAAGGCCTTGGAATCGTGGGGTTGGGTTAGGGATCTCATTATATTCCGGATTGTTCCGGATTGTTCTGGCTGTCTGGTAGCAATAGAGTATCAGTGTCAGTGGTGTCGTGCTAAGTGGTCGTATGACAGCGGAGACACTGCTGTTTGTCTGACTATACATGACACTAAGTTGGTTTATTGTTATTGTCTTCGGTCTACATCATAAGCTAAAAGTGTTTCATAAGTTAATATATATGGTATATTGTTAATATCTAAAGTGACAATAAAAAATAATAAAAATAGTAAGGTTTAAAAAAAAAATAAAATGACAATATGGTGGTCAATTGTAGATATACCGAATTATCTACTCCTATCTTAAAATTATAATCTTCAACTCTGAAGAAACATCCGAAACATGTCAAACATTCTACAACAAACAAGAGGCAGCAGCCTCACAGTATGTACAGGAAGTTGAATCTCCTGCTTGGCGTGTGAAAGAAGGTGCAACAGTTCAGTAACAACCTTCTCTTTCATATTAGTACGGAAAAGCAAGCGCCGTATGTTACACATACTATCGTCGGTTAGACATCAACATCATACTCCTCACAGACGACAGTATGTTTAACATACGGCGCTTGCTTTTCCATACTTATAAAAAATGTTCGTAAAATTCACAACTCAAGAGTGTGAAAAGTCTCAATATAGTGCTTTAAAAAAAATATCTTACATATGACATATTGAATGTTCATATCTCGCCTATAGTGACTAAATGCCCGTGTATAATGACCACATGATCTATTGACCACTGGACTAATCGATACCATTCGTTAAAAGGACTCAATCAGTTTACCGGTGCGTGACCTCAATTTGCAAACTGACAGAACGTCAATCTGCGAGAGGCGGCGTGACGTCACTGACAGGAAGGCGGGGCCAGAAAGGTCTTAAGCCTTTTCCAGAACTGCCAGTTATGGTATCTCTCTCTCTCTCTTTTACTCTCTCTCTCTCTCAACGTTTCTCTCCAGCAAGACATGAAGCCCACATAAATATGTTGCTTATGGAAACACTGGAGTTGTATTAATCATTATATCTCTCCATACCAGCGCCTCTCATCTAGCCCCCCCCTCCTCCCTCCCTTCTCATCCCAGCTGGACCGAGGATGTAGTCGATTACGCCCCACTATGACAGATTCGTCTGCACTCTTTCATAATGCGACAATTAATTATCATTCACACAAACTGCCTGGTTCATTTCTCCACTACTTGGGAGTATCGATACCACACTGGTCACAGAAATCCATCTCTGCCATAGGAATAATTCATTTCGCCTTTTTTTTTTCCTTTTTATATCTCATAAACCTTTGGCCACCCGCTCAGCAGACGATAGTCCGAGTCCAAATCCGGCCTCTTGTTGCTAAAGCCGAGTCTCCTGTCCACTGGTGTGGTGAAGATGGCTGAGTGTTGTCCACTCATTTTTAAATTAGTTTCCTGGAGCTGACCTTTAGATTTCTTTTTTTTTTAACGTTTGCGTTGTATATACTTAAAACTGGACACTGGACACTGGTCTGAGCCCAACGTTTAGCTCGGGAAATACTGGTATTGTTAGTTTAAAGCACATTCACGTAGTACCTAGATTTTGTGTTTTATACCTAGATTTTGTGTTTCATATAACTACATATGAAAACCAAATATATTTTCTTCGTGCTTGTTATACAGGCATTGGATAGTTTGACACGGTCACTAATGTGTACACTTTTTTTTTACTTTATTTCTCATCATTTATAAATATTATCAGACAAATTTTTAAAGTCTCTAATGTCTGATTAATAACAAAAAAAAAAAAAAAAAAAAAAACTGGTTAAATCTGAATATTTGCAAAATGATATATTTAAATGAAATGGTTGATCGCATTTACCTAAGTGCCAATATCGTACAGATCAGATCTATGAAAGATCTATGACAGATATATGACAGCTAATTATACATTGATTCTTTGAAAAACCGCATTACAAACTTAATACAAACGTTTTTTTCATATTTGTTAATTTCTTTTCAAGGGAATTAAAAACACATTCAGTTAAAATATTTGTGTTTACATACAGTAATAGTCTTCTTTTTTTTTGGCTAAGTAAAGTAACAACATTTTCTTTTCATACATACTTCTATGTATACAAAATTAAAATTCAGATCAGACTTCCAGATTGTAATCAAGGTCTAAATATTCCTGGCACCTCGCCAATGTTTTTATTTTGTAACTGCGACGCACATTAGTGCAAGGCTATACAAGCAGGATGTGTGTCGTACATCGCCCCTTTAGTTATGGCGCCCTGGACCGGTCAAGTCATAAATATAGAACAAGTCATAACAGTATGTTTTGGAGGAAAGACTGGTGGATGTCTAATTAATACAGGAGGTGGATCAAAGAGATGACTTTAAGTTGGATACATAGATGTCATGTGAGATAAGACTGTATGTCATATATGTGAGATGACTATATGTCTTATATTTGAGATAACTGTACCGGTATGTCATATATTTGAGATAACTGTATGTCATATATTTGAGATAACTGTTTGTCCTATATTTGCGATAACTGTATGTCATATATTTGAGATAACTAAAAAAAGTAAAGTTCCCCTTTCAGACCATATGGTTTATAGGGCAGATGATGTAAAGGTCATCTGATTCTGTGGCCTACGGTTAACGAGGGTGTCATGTAGCCATCACAACGACCAACCGCCTTTACTTTTCCCCAACTAATGTCAGGTACCCATTAGAGCTGGGTGGACTCAGAGGCGCCCAAGGATCCCAAAATAAAAATCCCAGCCTTCACCAGGATTCGAACCCTGGACTCCAGGTTCAGAAGCCAAGCGCTTTTCGCTCAGCCACCGCGCCTCCATTTGAGATAACTGTATGTCCTATATTTGAGATAACTGTATGTCTTATATGATATGTGATATGACTTTATGTATTATATGTGAGATGACTGTATGTCTTATATCTAAGATGATTGTAAGCTGGATGACTGTGTGAGAGGTAATTTTATGTGAAACATGCACTTCACATAAATGTATTTCAGATGACTGTAAATGTGACACTGTATGTCAGGGGATTTTATGGGATTCCGTGTTTCAGATTGCTGTACTTGCGTTATTAATATCAGACGACTTTATCAGATGAATGTGTTAGAAAGCATAAAGTATGACGACTGTATTAAGATACTAAATTGTATATAACTGCTTGTTAAACATGACCAGTTAGTTAATCAAATAGTCTAATGAATTAATTAGAGACAGTAGGACCCACTATGTTAAGGGAAGTCTTGTTTAGGGAATTAGACCGTACGCTAACATTTTTAAACTAACATTAATCTATAAATTCTTCCACTTTTATAAGCACTTGAATAGCTTAGCGGCTAACAAGTCGGCCACTATCATGAAGGCTCGAGTTCGAATTTAGATTCAAGTATTCCTTTTTTTAAAATTGTTTTTGAAAGGGCAGCAAGGAAACCTTCTCTCAGCCCCCTACCAACCACCACCCTCACTTGTCCATTAAATTGATCGGACTTTAAGCTAGCAGCATGAAATTTGCTATCAACAAAAACAATTAAGAACAAAATTTCAGACTCACACATTTACTATTGATAGTCTAGATCGTATAACAAATGATTAAATGATTGATTAAAATTGATTGATGAAATTTTACTCAATACAGTTTGTTTTTGAACAAAAGTATTTTCTTTCTTTTTTCTGCTGTTTAAAGAAAACATTTTTTTCTTTAATTATGTTTTAAAGTTCTAGTCTTTGTTTACACAAATTCTGAAATGACGTCACAGTCATGTTGACTTGCAACACGTGGGCTACTGTAACTTGGTCAGTCAACAAATGTTAGTTCTATAAGAAGTACCCGTCCCTCACCCCACTCGCCCTAATGCCAAATCCCACCCGAGCAACGCCATTCAGAAACCTCCATCGCCCGTTAAATCACATTATCCCTGTAGAGTTAAGGGCGAAGGCGCGGGCCGCCGAGACGCATAAATATGGCAAATTTGATCAGGAGAGACGTGTTAATTGAACGGACAATAACTTGCCGACCTAGGCGCAGTAAACTTCTCGAGGAGGCGCCCTTTTTTGGAAGAATTTCAGGGCGTCCGTGATTTCCCGGTGGAAGAACAGAGCCCGTGTTCCAAGATATAAAAAATCTCTGTCTGTAATCTCTATTTTAAATTGAAACTTTCTCATTACGAAGATTGAAAAGCTGTTCATTTAACCAGTGCCGGATTTACGGCAGTGCACACTGGGCAGCAGCTAAGGGCTTCATCAAGTGAGGCATCCACAAAAAAAATGTTCCAGGACTTCTACTTACTGTTAAAACTTAATCGTTGATTTGTAGCCGCAAACATTTAATACAACTTAACAAATGTAGGCGTATTTATTTCTTAGTGTAAAATTGAAATAAACATGACTAGACTTAAAAAAAAAATAAAACAGAATACAATTTTCATTTATAAATATACAGAACTACTTGTGGGTAGATGAATGTAGAACCACACGTGAAATGATAATTTTAAAAAGCTATATATCACTCAAATGACACGTCTGTGTTAGGGCCCTAGGTGGTCTCCAAATGATCCACTTTCACAACGTTGTGTATTAACTTAAATTACGACAAACCAGCACATGGTTTCATCAGGAATTCTTCAATACAAAGAAAAAGTACTTCATCTGCAGTTTGCATATATTCCACATCATAAGCACGCACATACGCTACATAACACTTACTTTAACCAAGTACTACCTGTTACTTAACCCAGCGGTTCTCAGCCTTTTATCGGCGACCCCTTTTTACAATCTTCCACTCTGCCGCGACCCCCCCCCCCCACCAACATACAGACATACAGCAATAGCAATCCATATTTTCGATGGTCTTAGGCTACCCCTAGCATATCGTCAATTGACCCCCAAGGTGTCGCGAACTACAGGTTGAGAACCCCAGACGTAAGTAAAATTGCATTTTAAAATGTAAAATCTAACCTCATATGATTCTTAGTTTAGTGGGTACAATAGTCATAGTTCTTTATTAGATCAGCTACCACTATTTCTTTCAATTCCTAACAGAAGAAGGGGAGATGTTTTAGGTAACACTCCTGAGTTTCAAATAGTATGATACCGTCTTTCCATAATAAGAGGATGTTAGAATGCAAAAGCCTTGACGTCAATATTGATAATTATAGTAATAACAATTATAATAGTAATAACAATAATAATAGTTAATGCTCAGCTGCTTTTATTAGTTGCGTCACTGGAGTGATGCGAGGGGCTCGAACTACAACGGGTGACACTCATCTTGGGGCAGTGGCGTCAATAGGGTGATGCGGGGGGCTCGAACTACAACGGGTGACACTCATCTGGGGGCAGTGACGTCAATAGGGTGATGCGGGAGGCTCGAACTACAACGGATGACACTCATCTGGGGGTATCACTCGAGAGGGAAAAAATCACTTTTACAGACAACTTAATAATAAATCTGTGTCAGTAGCTTGATCCCCTAACACTCATACGCACGTTGAATATAAACATGTATCTGAAATATACGTTCATAGCACTGTTTGTTTCACTCGCTCACTATAACAGAGCTTTATTCTATATATCATTCAGTATATTTTAAATACCGTCAACATGTTTATATACTATGTCTATAAAAATAATCTCTTGTTATACATACATTATGTCAAGACGTAAGTCTCTGAGTGTCACATTTAGGTGTCAGCACAAAAGTAACTTGAAACTCTTTTAGACATTTTTTATGTCTCTAGGAATACTATATTTCCCCCCCCCCCCAACCCATTTTCTCTATCCTCTCTCCCTCTCTCTCTCTCTCTCATTCCTCCGATTTTCCAATGAGCATTCAGCATCTCTAGGGAACTGGCTTGTCTGATAGGATCTGTTGCTCTTGTGCGATCTCCTGGTCCAACTGATCTAGATGGATGCTCCACTAGTGAGTTACATTGACATATAGGTATTGGCTTAGCCAGGGATTCAATGTAAATATACCGAAGCAAACATCAGTCCACCCACGAGACATTCTCTGAAGAGAGACACCGCGTAACTAGAAACACACTCTTTATAGGAACACGTCCATGCTCGATTAGAATTACTTGCAGTAGAAAGAGAATATTTAAAAATAGATCTGAGAATAAATATCACAAGAGGGTCTAGGGGAAAGAATCAAATGAGAAAATTAGATTAGGCCTTTGTTCACATCACAGAATTTCGGCGTCTGCGCCCAAGGATAGTTTAGACTTAATAGGGTCGGACATTGAGAACAATTTCCGGACTGACCAAACGACTAATTGTAACGGCCTGAAATCATCTTTGTGTTAATCAATAGGAGATTGTAGGTAACCCACTTAGGTTGTCATGAACTGGTGACCCACTTTGTCAAGGGCGTTTTCTTTATCTAGAACTT
>JADKLZ010003886.1:7174112-7184214 GCA_021533235.1 Biomphalaria straminea | reverse complement strand
TGTAGGGTAGGATACTATTTGTCTTGGGTGTAGGGTAGGATACTATTGGTCTTGGGTGTATCTTTTTACTTATACTTGTCAAGAATGAAATTCAAATGTAAATTTTTACCATAAACTATACAATGTCTATGACGTTAAACTGAATATGAACTCTCTTTCAGCACTTCTTTTAGTAATCAAATTAATGTTGACATTCGATAGAGTCTTTAGTCTTAGGAATAAGTACAAATCGTACTGTCCCAGAGCATGGAGATTGATCTTCGTCTTTTTTCTCCTTTTTTAAATTATTTTTTTAAAATTAAGTTTATAGTCGTAGACTAGAGTAAGAACAGGGTCGATCCTAATAATTGTGGGGTTACTATGCAAAACGGATTGCGGGGGGCCCTGACTGAATAGGGAGAAGTATAATAAGTGTACAATAAAATTTTGCATTAGAAAATTAATTCGTCTTTGCATTTCTTTCATTCTTTACAATGTACAAAATCACGATCAAATTAACTTTACGAGCCATGTGTTTAGCGACGTCATACAGTATGTCCTACAAACTCTGTTTACGACACTGATCAAGGTCAATAGCAGTATGCAAAATTATTCAATCTATCTTCATAAATTGTTGACACCCCAATATGACAATTTTGTCTATTTTTCAGGAGATTTCAATGACCCCGTATAAAATCAGGAGTCCGCGGAAAACCCTGTAATATAAGTCTAAATGGTTTAATTTAAGAATATACACCTAGAATTAGCGCGGGGACCATGAAAGTGCGGGGCCCACTGCGTCGCATAGGCTGCATTTGCCTAAGACGGCCCTGAGAAATAATCTATTAGGTTCTTTGTATTGAGGCCATTGTTTGCTACAAATGGAAGAGCGTAGAAATTTTGATTCTGCTGTGCAATGTTAAAGGTGTGTTTCACTGTTTGTAGATATTTGTCTTGTTCCGGGTAATTCAATGCGAGCTCGTGGACACCAACTAACAGATAATACGGAATACACTTAATAACTCTGGCTAGTAGCTTTAACAATATAATTACAACTGAAAAGGACACAGTCTATGTCGTTTATTCACTTATTTCATTAATCTCCTAGTTCCTAATTCTACTCTACTATACTATAAGAAGATCGCCATCTTCATCCTTCTTGTCGACCTAAGTCTACTACGTCATTAGTCTGTCTCTCTATGTCACTACTTTTACTGTTGCTAAAACTATACACAAAATATATTTTAACTAAATAAACTAATATAATCTCTAACCCTAACAGCAAACATAACACTATTTTCAAGTACCTTTAAAACATACGTATCAACCATTCATTTGTTTTGTATACAGAAGACACAATAAATGTTAGCTATACAAAGTTTTCCAGCCATACAGTAACATCTCTGCTACAAAACCAACTCATACAGACATACGCAATAAAAGCTGATGCAAAGATTCTTTGATGGATAGACACATGTCTGTATAGAGAGAGGCCAGAAACTTTGGAACGATAATATCTCATGAGACCAAAATAAATAATTTTAAACTGTCATCAAATAAAAAAAACTACTAACTGTTATTAAGTCATAGAACTCTCCATAATATGCCACGCAAACAGACAATATATCATGCTATCGTACAGTGTAGAGTGACTGGCTATTATACAGTGTATATGGAAAGGCTATCATACAATTTAGAGTGACAGGTTACTATACAGTGTATATGGACAGGCTATCATACAATTTAGAGTGACAGGTTATTATACAGTGTATAAGGACAGGCTATCATATAGTGTAGTTACAGGCTATCCATGGAACGTTCTGGATCTCTGAGCTCTTCTTGAAACTGTATCGAATGTCAACATAGTTTGACATACATTAGTTTGATTACTAAAAGGAATGCTTAGAGTCAGTTATTAGTATCATGCATTTTAAAAAGCTAATTACGTTTTAAAAGCAAAACGAAATATAATAGATTAAAATTTAAAAATAAAAAAAAGAACATGATTCACTTGACACGCTAATAGTAACATCTCAAGTCCCTGATTTCTTAGTGCAACAGATGTGTTTCAAATGATATTCAAGCAATATAAAATTGTCGGCCATTGGTTCCTTGTGATTACTTCATGTTTACACTGATGCTCTTACTACTTAATCAATCGTTACGTTTACATCTCCAACAGATATTAAATACTGGTCAAGAACATCTGGACGGGGATGAAGGCTACGAGGAGAGATCCATCACCTGCGACCAGCCATCAAGTCAAAAAACCCTCGGTGAGATGCAGGTGAAATACAACGTGTTCGGCATTGACTGGTTCTCGTTCTTCCAGAACGTGCTGGACACGCCGGACGTTTCGGACATCAAGTTTTGTAAGGTGAAGATGAGCAACGAGCTGCAGCACCTCTTGAAGATCACCCCGAAGATTGTCCTGAGGCAGTTCATCATCCTGCACGCTCTCATCCACTCGGACCTCTTCATACTCATGTCCAAAAATAATCAAAACGTGGTCCAGTCGCCCGACGGGAAGGAGCTCTCTGAGAACGTGGAGGAGCAGTGTTTGAATCTCGTTGTCCACTTCCTTCCAGCCCTGGAGAAATACTCAGGCTGCGACCCCGACACACTCAACACGCACAGGGCCAAAACGTTCAGCACGCTGCGTAGCATAAGGTCATCTCTGTACAACGTGCTGACCAACTCGCTGAAACTGGCCAAGGACAACGCGGCGGTAGTGACCAACTCCAGCATGAAGCCTGTAATTGAATCTCTGAACGAGGAGCTGGTCACAAGATGTCAGACCAGCGCTGGACCCCAGGGAACCTTCGACGAGTACAGCTTCAATTCGAATATGCTGAGGATAATACAATACTATCACGGAGAATATTTCCGAGGTCGATTGACCAAAGCGTCAAGGGATTTGGAATTATCTGCTTTATGGATAGCTTCTAGTGTCCAAGGTAAGTACATAGAGTTCAATACAGGAGAAACGTATCATACAAATATTGTAAATGTACTAGTTTTTGTTGCTTTTAACTTAATCAGCTTGTAGCTACTGTGATTTTAGGTTAATGTTTTAGAATACAAAGCCAGGAGACTTTAAATGTATCAAAGTATTTTACAATTAAACTATACACTTTCGGAAATGGCTATTTTAAACCGTGTCTCACATTCTGTTTGAAAGCCCCAGACTTGCTGATCTCCGTCTCGACAGGTCTGGGAAACCGAAAAATCTCGACCTGTATGGTGACGCCTACGCACTACGCAAGACAGCAGGGTTTCTGTCCAGGGCTTTAGCAAGAGAGGATTTGAGCCTCTCAAGCCCTCACTCAAATGGAGTTTGACGATGATTTTAACCGTTCGCCCTCTCATTTTTTAATCAAATTTGTACACAACTGATTTTTATAAATTTGTACACAACTGATTCTTATACTTCTAAGTAAGATGAAGAGGGCTAACTAAGTCTCTGGCACGTCATAAGTAGACTTTATAAAACTTGTACGTGTCTACAATATTCATTAAATTCAGCGACCTTGACATTGTAAACAAAACTTATTCTGTACATTGTGTACATTGCTCTATTCACATGATGAGCTCCACTAAATGTGCACTTTTAAAAATTGGTAAATTATTGTCTTTGTGCGTTATAGTACATTCGATATTTAGTTCCAAACAGTTTTCTTTCAGTGTGATATAGCATTTGGTGTTTCCCTATTTATTTCAAAAATGTAATTTTTTTTTTTTAAATTCCAAACTGGCTTACCCAATGTTGCATGACATTGACAAAACTTTCATATTTGTTCCATATTTCTGTATTTTATGACTTAATGATGAATGTAAACCTGATCTTTAGAACAAAAAGATTACCATTATTAATATTTTGCGTCTAATTCCCTAATACTTCAACTCTACCTCGCTAATCCACGTCATTTCTGCATTTATTTACTTGTACACAAAAACAAAACAAAACAAACAAAAACAAAAACAATGTATCTGAATATCATATTCACATCTGTAAAAATGAATGTGTACTTTATTGAAAAATTAAATGTCCAATCCCCACCCTCAATGATGAGACACCTATGTGTAAGCTTATTCTAAAAGTCTCGTTACGCCAAAATACTTTTAATACTCAAAGTTCCAATTGTATTTCATCCTTCTCTTACTATTCTCTCTTTCCACATGCAGCCTTAAGTCCAGTAACTCAGTACTGGTGCCGGGTGAGAGATGGATACATCAATTCTTATGACAAGATAGACAAACTAGACGCAGAGATAGATTGGCAAGGGGGGGGGGGCAGTAAGCATCCGCTAACTCATTTCAATGTTTGACTCGAGCAAGAGTTCCGGAAGTCATGTTGACACGAATCGTTTGTTGGAGACCATTGATGAAGTCATAAATCAGGAGTCAAAACTTCTCTTGCAGGATTCCGCGCCATCTCCGGGGCCCTTCTATTCACTCGTTTTTATTTCTGCCACCTTAACGATAAGCGTTCCTCTAGGCGTGGGATCGATATTTTTATGGTTACTCCCCTTGGTTTGTTACATAAATTCTCCATTATCGGCAAGATCTCTTGAAATTTAAAATGGAAATGCAAAATTCTTTTTCTACAGCTAATGCTATTTAAAGGGAGATAGGAATTTCTCGAACTTTTTCATTAAAATATTTTTTTCATACTTCAGCTCTGCAAGTAGTAAAACATTAAACTTGCTAATAAAACTAGGACGCATGTAAAGCGTTAATAAGAGTGATAAATGTATAATATAATATAATATAATATAATATAATATAATATAATATAATATAATAATATAATATAATATAATATATAAAAAAAAACATGATCATTATCTTATTAATAAACAAATTTAAAAAATACCACTCCAACTAAAGGGGTATTATATTAACTCTATTCTATTCCGTAATTCCGGTTTTCTCATTAAATAATAAGCCCTGTTGTCCATAAACCAAGCCCCTAGCTTTAGGTTACTAGCCGCACTGTCTTGTGTGTCCATGTAAGATCCAAGGCTAAGGAAGTAAACCCTAATTGAATATCAGGTTTTAGAGTCACGAAGGCGTAGGGGGGTGCTTTGGTAAGACTACTGCTCTCTGGCAAACTCCACAAAGGATTGGCAGCTTTCGTCACAGCAAGAAGTTGCAAAGGGAAAACATCGTCTCTCGGAACGTAAAAGGCCACAACAAGAAGTTGCAAAGTGAAAACATCGTCTCTCGGAACGTAAAAGGCCACAGCAAGAAGCTGCAATGGGAAAACATCGTCTCTCGGAACGTAAAAGGCCACAGCAAGAAGCTGCAAAGGGAAAACATCGTCTCTCGGAACGTAAAAGGCCACAGTAAGAAGCTATCCACTTTGCGATGGTTATTTTTACCAAGTTTTTATTAACTCATTCCGTCTGTCTGTCTGGGTTGAAATCTTGTACACATTTTTCCTCCAACCTGACACCTTATGGAAATAATTATCTCGCTCTTATTTTCTTATTTTCGAGCCTTTCTTTTAAATTAAACATATTTAAGACTGTTAATATTTTCGCTTCATTAAAAAGAAATGCACTTAATGTATACAAAAGATGGGTGATGTCAAATCGAAGCCTAGATCTACATTTAATGCAAGTTTTCAGGCTCCAGCAAAGGTTTTGTCTTGAGGTGTATTAAGCAATTAAATACAATTCATTACTATCCATCCAATAAAGCCAGAGTCCTTTTACGATTCAACGCAAGAATCATGGATTTGGGTCACTAAGAAAGGTCAAACACAGGTGATAACCCACAGCATTGATCGGCTACAAAGATTCAACTTGCCACATAACCCACGGTTGTCAACCTTTTATTTTTTGTACAAGTCGTGAGATCCCCGGATGTGACGAGCCATAGTGCATCACTTCCTGTCGATTGGTGGGCTTGACTGATGCACACTCCACGCTCACCGGCAAGGGAAATGTCACTATCAGGCATGCGGAGACACGATCAACGTCTTCAGGGCCATTAACTTTGACCGCAAGAAGGGGGCCGCATCGATCCCTGGGAATATAAACCGATTAAGCCAATAGCGGGTAGCCTGGGAGCTTGAAAGGAAAACAATATTAGAATTTTTGTTGAATTTGGACGTAATTTGTTGTGGGACGCTCACAGGAAAATAATAAAAGACAGACAGAGAGAGTGAAAAAAGAGAGCCAAAAAGAGGTCACTTATGTGAGTTAGAGAGAGAGAGAAAGAATGAGAGAGTGAATAATTGACTAAAGGTGAGAACGAAACATAAAAGAAAACTAGTTTGTGAATGAGAGCAAGAGAGAGTGTGTCAATGATTGAGTCAGATGCAAATAGAGAGCTCTCTCGGTTGTACTCTTCATTAAGTGAGATTATGTAAAGCTTGCTCTCTTGTTGATTGAGAGGTTTTAACACAATAAAACGAAAACTGTAATATGATCTGCATTTAATTGATTGAACTATTGTGATAAGGGAGCAAAAACAGCTGTCTCTCTCTCTCTCTCTCTCTCTCTCTCTCTCTCTCTCTCTGTCACAGAAACAATGAAATACATTATCGATTCATAGCATAATTGAAAACTTCTCTCTCTCTCTCTCATACATCTTCCTTTCGCTTTCTTTCTTTCTTTATTATCATAATTACATGTATAATTAAAAGTACTTCAGATTTAGTTTGATTCTATTGATGACCATAAATCATGTATCAATATTCGCCTATTATAAGCTATCTCGACATGACAAACGCATAATTAATCAACCCAGAACTGGACACAACAGAATGAGACAACATATGTTCCCGAAGCTTAAAGTCAGAACGAGCGAAACCTGCCCTTGTGAAGCATCACAAGAGAATGCTGACCATGTCCTTCCAAGTTACATACTACACCAAGAGGTCCGAACAAGTCTCTGGCCCCAAAGCGCTCATATAGAAAAAAAAGTATATGGAGAACTGCCTGATCTGGAAACCACTGCACGGTTCATCTTAGATTTGGGTTACTGATGTGAACTCTCCGACATGTGAACTGAGAACGAAAAACAAGAAGAATATTCGCACACACAACATTCCTATTCCATGTATGATCAGTGTGTTGATAAATTCGTATTCATTCGTTAGTTTCTTGCTACAAACAGTTAGAAGGGACATAGCTAGCAATTTTCCATCGTTTGGCGTCCCGGGGGGGGGGACTTGACATCTTTGGGGGGCCCATGCATTTTGCACAATATTTGATTTTTAATGTAAAAAACCTCAAGTGGGGGCCCGGGGGAATTTTCTAATTCTCCCCCCTCCCCCCCTCACCCTAGCTACGCCACTGACAGTTAGTACAACTAAATAGTGTTGGCATATATTCTTAAATCTAGACCTAATAAAAAAAAAGCTGGAACAGACTTCTTTAAAAGAAAAGCCTGAAAATAAGTTTTATTTGTGATACCTGTAATAGGATCTGACCGAGACCTTCGTTATACAAGGCTTCAACACAAACCTTCGAAGTCGCAACTTGTCCTTTGCCTTGGTTAGAATTTCATTTACTGACATGTCTGTCCATTCTTTGATATTGTCTTCCCATCGTTTCCTATGTCTTTCTCTTCTTCTTCGTCCTGGTACTGTCCCCTGAGTTGAGTTTACGCTCCTTGACAGTGGTTAGCAGATCATGTGGTCTGATTGCTGTATTATTCCTGTTTCTATCCTTATCATTTGTGATGCGGTCTTTGAAAGTAACACATAAGATCTTTCTGTAGCATCTTAGCTCCATTAATAGGAACCTCTTCTCTAGATCTGTGTCACATATGCCATTCTAGGTTTATTTATGTAATTTTTATTTATTAGGGCCACTTGGAAAAACCTAGAATCTGGGTTCATCTCTAGACTGGTTTTACCCGGGAGTTATTTATAGCTTGTCTTTGTACTTCTAGAAATTCAAATCTATTGGTTGATTTAAAATAAAAAGACAATTTTTTAAAAGAGTTAGCGCCAGGAAATGGGCAAGGCTAGAAAGTGACGCCAGTCGATAAAAGAATTTTCTAGTAGACAGTCGTGTTTTCTAAGTGCTCTGATTTAAAAGCCTTTGTAATATTATTTGAGCTTGTTGATCTGTAACTTGTACATAAGCTGTACTTACGTTTTATATTTAAATAAAGTTCCAGAGTTTTGTTTTCTACAAAGAATCTTTTATTGTGAATCCTAGATCGTCATTTATTCAACTATTTTAATTCAAGTAAAATCCCCAGCATAACAATCATCATTGAAGACATCACTCTCTTCAAGAATTGTTACAATCTGCAATCAGTGTCTAGGATTCGCATGCATACAGGAATGTGGACACACATAGAGGATCACTACTGGAGATGTTAACATTAGTGATGTGTCAATCAAAGATGTATAATACATTTGTGATGAAACCATTAGCTAAAAAAAATTGTGACATAGTTATTTATAAATAAGTTATGTATTAATTCACCATAATTTGTTGCACAGTAGGGGCACCACATATGATCTGTCGAACTGTCTCTCCATTCCTCTGTCTGTTGCCAGGATTAACCTATCTTTTAATAACAGGCGTGTCCAATACTGTCTCATCACTTCTTAGTGATTCTTAAATACTTAATGTCTAAAACAAATATACTACACAACACTGCAATGAACAACAGTAGTATTGCATAGAGTACCACTAAAATACAAACTCCGATATAAAATATGTATACATCTTTGACTATAGATTTCGTTGGGGGTAAGGGAAAATACTTTCAATATATTTTTTTCAATTTCAGGCAAAAGTTAAAAAAAAAATTCTATGTGAATGTAAACATTTTAGTGATAGAAAATTATGAACTGTGCAGTAGTAGTGGGAAGCGTGGTCGAGAGGCCAAGTGCGGCTTGATCTTGGCTTGCTTGGCTACCTAGAAGGGGGCCCGAGGTTCGACACCCGACTCGGGCAGAGTTGTGTTTACTGAGCGTCCAAAGGCAGCACGGGAAACTCCTAGATACCCCCTCTCCCCCACTGGTCCACAAATGAGATTGGACCAAAGCGCTCTGAGCATGCTATAAGCATGAAAGTAGCGCTATATAAAAGCTATAATTATAATAAAAAAATATAGAAGAATACAATATGTGGAATGATTATTTTGAAATGTAGATTCTTATTCTTCTAACTATTTCGTGTTATGTTTTACATCTCAAGTCTTAAAGTTGAAACATTGCCGCTAAAGTAACAAAGACTACAACAATTAAGCGTATAATGTAAACCTCGTCCATCCTCGTCTAGGAAGGTCCTGCAATCGCCAGCTCTATTCCTAAGTCCCCTTTCACTAATACTAAGCCTAATTCAATTTCTAGCCCGCAATGAATCAATAAAAGTTGTTCTATTAATAGCTCCTCAAATGTAAAACAAGTCTCCTTCTTTGGCTTATAATTCCATATTCAATTATTGTGAAATCCTAGACATTGCGGAAATTGACCTGGTACAAGCTTTATTCCGAACAGTTAATTTATAGAAAGCATAAAGTTAGATCATGCAAGAGAGAAAAGTGCTTTTTTTTTTCTCTACTTACTTCACTGACATATACACAAGTGAGTAAGTTTTATTTTTTTAATGATCTATTTATGGAAACGTTGAATCCCGTGTAGTGGATGACTAGGTCATGGCATTCTATTTCCGGTATTTAATAATAGGTCACTCGATCGAATTAAACTGTACAATAAAAAAATAAAAAAAACGAAGCCATTCAGTGAAATGAGAGCTATTGCAATGACGTTAAAAGTTGACTTATGACATTCAGCGTAACACTGGAAATACAATGTTGTTCAACAGTTGTAAACATGACTCTCCGCATATAGGTTAAGTCTGGTTGTGTTAAATGGATGATTTTTATATGTTATTTTCAATACAATATGTTTCAAATACATACGCATTTAATACGCGGCAAACACATTTGAGACCAAAAGAAAATCTGTTGCCGATGATAAAAGCAGACGGCGAAAAGAAAATCTAAATCGACCATCTGAGGGCAATGGTTATATTTCCTGTGCGTCGTCTCTTAACAAAACTTATATGTCACTCTGTCTGGTACAAAACTTATAGATCTATCACTCACTCTGTCTGGTACAAAACTTATATCACTCACTCTGTCT
>JADKLZ010003886.1:7141117-7166919 GCA_021533235.1 Biomphalaria straminea | reverse complement strand
TTCGGGGCCCCTGCAGTTGCTTAATATTAATTATTTTATGTAAAAAACACTCACTTGAGGAATATTGAAATTCTCCCTCCTCCTCCCAAACCCTAAGTGCGCTAAAGTTGTATATGATAATAGTCAGTAGTGTCTTCAATACAAATAAACAAATACCCTTACTGTACAGTATGTAACCTGGCTATGGTTTTCGATAACTTGTAATTTGTTTATTTTTGTTTAAATTTTCAATAATATAATTATAAAGGATGCATGCTATTTATTATCTTGATTTCCAGGCATTATCAAATCTTTTTACTTGTTATTGCTAAATTAGTTTTATGTATAATAAAAATTATGCATATTTATACATTGATAATGATGTCGACAGAATGTGCTATTTCACGCTGGATTCAATATAAGTGCTTTTATCAAATATGCCATAGTTTATTCTCATGTAGGCTCTTGATGTGACAGACCATCAGACATTTAAATATGAAAGGGTCCAGATTGACAATATATTTCATGTATTATTAGAGTGCCTTTTTGTTTGCTCTATATTTTTTATTGCGCACTTATTCATATATATATATTTATATTTTACTGTTGCAGTAGTGTATGATTAATATGCCTGTATATATAAAATGTAAACATATATATTTAGTATATTAGTTCTAAAAATGGTTTTACTTTACACACATATTTTAGGTTGATGGAGAGAATACAAAAGACCAACAATGGAAAGATCAATTGACCTTAAAATTGTCCTACAAGGTAGGTTAAAGACATTTTTAAAGACTTATGTTTTTCATTACATATTAACCTGTTTAGATATAGAATTAATGTGAGATTCAATTAAAATTTTTATCGGCAAATGTGAAATTTAAAACTATATAGTCTTAACTGTTTAGAATATATCGTTTTATTAAGTATATTTTATCATATTTTACCAAGGTTATATAAATGCATATGTAAATAAAAGTTGTTTTTTTTAATGCACTCAGCATGACACTAATTATCTGTACGCGTCCACAGGCCTGGCAACAGTCGGACAGAGAGTTGGACGTCGACCACTTCATTCCTGGCTTGACCTTTACCAGACCACAAATGTTCTTCATTTCTTTTGCACAGGTCAGTAGATTCCAAACCTCAGACTTAAATGGAATCATAGAAAAGTCTCTGAGGTTGTCGTAGCACGGAGGAATAGTGAATCTCTATAACTATCGTCTTTGAAGTAAAGAAAGAACCCTCAGACCTAGGACCAGAATAGATGTGAACTGTAAGAGAACAGGAAGCTGGCCTGTCCTACTCCCCCATCTCAGCGTTAAAGTAAAAAGTACCCCCCCCCCCTTTTTTTTCACACCTTGCGATCTATGGGGAAGATGATCAAAAAGCCATATGTTTCTTTAGACAATGGTTAACGAGCAGGGTGTCATGAGGCCAGCACAACGACTAACTGCCATTACTTTCCCCTACAAATGTCAGGTACCCATCAGGATTTGGTGGACTCAGAAGCATCCTATAGATGCTGAAATTTAAAATTCCAGCCTTCACCGAGTTTTGAACCCGATACTCCTTTGTTCGGAAGCCAAGCGTTTTAAAACTCTGCCACTACTCCTCTACCCTAAACAAAATTCATCGGAACTTCAACATCTTTGTGTTTTTACGCTATTGAACAATATTGGCTGGAAAAAAAGTTATTGGCTAATAATATTTATCTAGATAGCACTAATCTATATTTACATTTAATGTACAGCATTTTATTATTATTTTGAATGATTGCAGACTCACTGTGAGAAAGTTAGTGAGAGAGGCATCCTGCAGTATTACGTGAATGACGGGGCGAACCCAGCCATACCTGGGAAACAGAGGTGAGTTAGAGCACTACTTATGTCAAACTTTGGTTTAGAATTCACAGTTATTTGAAGAATTTATTTGTCTACTTGATATGTTGTTCTGCGCAACCCATATGCTCGTGTGGTAAGACATTGGGTCATTTTAATTTTATTTTTACTCGAAAACTGAGATTTTACCAACTTCACATCAAAAATATTTTGTAAAAATACTTCTATGTAGATATCAATTGTACTGTCTCAATGAATGTTTTCTTGCTTGCATTTGATTCATAAAATAGTTTGATGTTCATAAAAGTTAAATAAACATAAAATAACAACAGACCTTAGACCTTTTAATGAAACAAACTGGAGACCACAGATGACCTTACAGATATCTTTAGAGCCTTGAATATATTTTAGAATTTTAGAAATTTAGAACCTTAAGAAATGTATTATTAGACATGTATTGTATGATTCTAATTTCTCTCCCTTTAACGGATCTCGAACCTGGCTAGGAAAATAACTATTGGCACAGCCTTTTAAAATAATATAAATCGATATTTGAGTTCGATAATAAAGTAAGCATGTCATGTTGATAATGCTTATAATGTTGACCATCTGGGGCCTACAAAATGTGACCGCTGGATAGTCTTAAGTGCTGAGCCGAAGGCTCTTTGAGCACTAAGTTTGAAAAAAAAACCTGTCTGACTTCCATCCGAGAACAAAAGACCAAACAGTAAAAAAAAAAAAACCTGCGGACCACAGGCCTGTCTGGAAGCGACCCGAGTCAATGTCTATAGGGCATTGCTGTTTCCAGTACCACTGGGTGGTACCGGGGGCCTCCACCATATACCTTCATTGTACCAAGCTAGCTGTGCAGGATCCGCCATTGATGAGACGGTCCCTTGAGGAACAGTGCATGGATTTGTGACAGTTTGTGGGAGCTTTCTTACAACTCCGCACCGTGAAGGGGCAGACTCTCGTCCGCCCATGGGCACCAGCACGGGAGTCATATTTGTTACCCTTTCGCCTAGCCACTTCCTCTAGTGAGCCGTTTCCACGAGAGCGCCACGTTGAGGCAGGATAACGTGCTCCCGCAAAATGTGACCTACATAGTGTGACGTACATATTTTGACCTACAGAGTGTGACCTACATAGTGTGACATATATGGTGTGAACTACATATTATATTATTTATAACTTTCTTTTTGTGACCTACATAGTTTGACCTTCTTATTGTGGCTTTGAAGAACAAAAAAGAGCCAATTCATATTTTCGTTATGAAATTCTAATTCAAATATTTTTTTACAGAGTCAACGGGATGCTACGTAATTCTGATGAGTTTGCTGAGGCCTTCCAGTGTTCGGACAACATGCACATGAACCCGATGGACAAGTGCCGAATTTTCGGTTAAAAATTTGTCTTAGTTTCTTCCGATATGTCTTGTATTATTCCACAACAAATAACCACAACTACAACACAGACACAAAAACACAAACTTCACACATCCACACACACATCAACTTTTCATGCCGACACCGTGATATCAACACTAATGACGTCGGTAGTCATGTGATTCTATTAATAAACTGTGATTCATGACTGGTGAATGTGTGTTTGAATAAATGAACAAGGTAGAAGCTTATCTTGCCAAAGAATAATGTGTAAAAATTCGCATTTTTACTGATGAATCCAGAAATCATATGTAAACAGTGTGCTCACTTGGTTGTCTAACTCTTACCCTCATGATCGCTCGATGACTCAAATGAATGACAGTTAAGACTGACAAAGAACTTTAATGACTTTCAATGCATTTTTAATCTTATTAGTAATCACTCTATAAGGCAACTTTACATACATTGAAAGGGATATTTAGTTAGCTCATCTGCAATGTCCCTGAAAGATACTGATGAGAGATTCGGTTTCAACTCTAGGACCTAGAATAAATTTGGGGAAATGTTAAAAAAAATAAAACGAAAGCTTCTCTAGGGTAACTTATAAGGCACAAAAATATAACAAACTCATCTATTCATTCGTTCACCGCTTTTTCTTTGTATTGTTTTTTCCGACCGGTCCTCGACTAGTCTTGTTGTGTACATGGTCATTCTTAAACAGGGAACTTAATTAAACACGCATCATAAGAGATATTCATATAATGGCTAAATTTACAATTTATGCACGTTGAACAGATAAAAAATTGCATTAACCTAAGTCAAAATGACGTGCTCATAATCAATATCTAAATTTTATTTTATATCTTTTAAAACCTTTGACACTAAAGAAGTACTAGCTCTCTCACCGTTTTGTGTTTTTTTTAATAAACGAAGGGAAGCAACTAGATCAATCTTTTCTCCCAATTACTAGGGGAGATTACTATACAATCAAATGAGTGTAGGAATGAAAATAACTGAAGAAATGTTCTTAAATTAAATTAATTAAGTTTTTTTTAGTCAAATACATTTTAAAAAAAGATTAATAGATCTACAATACAGTGAGCAAAATATTAAGAGGCATATGTTTTTTTTAGTATTAAATATTGTCTTTTACCAAGTTACAATTATATATGGATCCACGTAGGATGTATTATCTTCTCATTTGACGTAACCGAAAGGTGTCTGAAACTCGACACCACAGACATCATACATACTGTTCTTTTAATATTTTCTAATTAAAAACAAAGCCATCTACCCCATCTAAATACTGCTACTACATGTATTGTAACTATAGTACTGGTGTGAACAGAAGATTGAGCCGTGTGGCCTTGATAAAGTTGGATTTGGATCTACGTTTCGTCCATGAAACAACCCTTACTAGATCTAGCAGATTATTATACTTAATGTGATGTGCTAGGTTTGATAAAATAAACCTCTTATAAGTCTAGAAGACCATACAGCAAAGAATAGAAATGAAATAGTCCATATCTCATATCTCACAGATACTGTATTACATTGTAGGCCCTATAATCAGAGTATCATCATTCATTCAGAACCATCCAGAAATGTTATTTATAGAATACGAATTTAATAGATGCTATATTGTGTACACAATAATGTAGTGTATGTCTTATTTCATTGTGTGTCACGTGGTCAGGTATCTGAAAATTCCCTAGCAATAAATCTTGCCCTAGTTTGTGTGTGGGTGTGTCAAATAGAAATATTAATATTCTCTTGCTATTACAAATATGTCATAATTATTATACAACAGATTGTTCGTTATAAACATGTGATGCATTTTGTATACTATTTACAACATAACGTTTAACTGACTATGGATCACTTATGGCGTTATAGTTTGTGTGCACAGTCTATCGATGTTCATTCAGCATTCTATTAGCAAACATAACCAGTGTACAATGGAATGACATAATTCAGATATAGTCATGTACTAGCAATGACAACGTAATGTCCATACCGATGAGATATAAAAATGATCGATGTTTGGACTCTCTGATATCTGGAAACATGTACATATTTATTTATATTCCAAGTCATTTCTTTTCATTATCAAAGCAGCGCATTAAATTTTATTATTATTATTATTATTATTATTCATTGAACTCCATGTAGAAAGATGAGTCACGTGACTCTTTTAAACTAGGCTTGTCAAACACGTGACCGCAGTCCAAATGAGATCCTTTAATTCTTTTTTTTTTTTTTATTTATATTATAATTATCTTTTATGTTTTTAAATGCTGCCAACCATCTCGACCTGTTGGCTTCAGTTACACTTAAGCAAAGTTTCACCGTCTTGTAAAATTGAACCATGAACTTTGACATATCTGTGATGAAATGTTTGCCATATTTAATAATAAAAGTGTTAGTGTGTGTGATACTCAGTGTATAGTGATATGTACAAACTATCATTTCTTTTAGTTGATTTCGTGCGTCACAAACTATTCTGATTTTAATCTTAAGTTTTTTCTCTAAAATCTAAATACTTTTATTATAGTGCAAAGAGAGTTATTAAGTATTGTGATTCTTTCATCCTTTTATTATGAATGTTTACATTTTCTGTTTCAACATGCAGATCAGTTTATGAAAAACAGACATAAAGAAATTGAAATGATTCTATAAACAGATTTCTTTAGAAAGTAATAAATTGATCTAATTGTATTGGTTTACTTTATAAATGTTAATAGCTTATGCATTGGATTAGTTTATTTTACTAATTGTTTACTTTCTTGAGAGAGTCATTGTATTCGTTCAGTATAAACGTTATCGTGACTTTGTGTTTTTATTTCTCAGGTATTTTGATTGCATATCATTTTCATTTCCCTGTAACTTTATTTATCTTTAATTAATTACCAATAATGCACTTCTTCACTTCCTGTCTACTTCCTGTTTTCTTTGAATTAGCTGATTGGTTGACCTGCTTATCTGCAAGTACTGAACACGAGTTTTAATTGGTCTGTTCATTAATTGGATGATTTTCATAGACAAGCAATCCTTTGGCAATAAAAGTGTGTGAATTTTTTATTTCATGAGATGTAAAATAAATGAACTTTTAGTGATTTGTAGTAATGAATTTGTTAGAAGAACGACATGAATCAAAGAAAAGATTGAGAGAAAGAGAGAGAGATAGAAAAAGAGATAGAAGGATGGAATGCTTAGAATGAATAAATTCCACAGACCTACAAAAAAAAATATATATAGTCTATGTATATTATGTGAGACATTGATAACATGTTAATGTTAATTGAGAGATCTATGTGTATATAGATGTAGTTATTTTGGTTGTTGCTAATGTAATACGATTCTATTTATTTTTTGTGGCACATTATTGATATTATTTATTTGTGTTGAATATTCAATTATTATTATTGCACGTTTTAATCTGGCATACATTTTATAAGCACGCTAGAAATGTTGGACTGGAATATGTTTGAAGACTTTTTATTTATGTTACACAGAGTTACACTTTTGTCTGAAAGAATCAAGTCAGACCTCTGGGCTGTGATACAATACCATGAACTATGTGTGTCTGCTAAATACTCATCTGCATATCAAGCTAGGTGGGGGGGGGGGCAGATCTTTTGCTACAAAAATATTGCCCTTAAATAAACGTCCTGGTAACTTGTGTCAACTGACGTCATAAATGTGGTTAAAAAAAACATTTACATTTGTATGGCATCCAAATTTCGAATATGGGGGAAGTGATTAGCTTTCTAGCTGGTTTCCAGCTCCACAGGTCTGGGAAGTTCTTGACCTGCATGGTGACTTATGTATGTTAGAAACAACAGCAGGAGTTCTGACCAGTGGCGTAGCTATGGTGGAGGGAGGAGGGGGGAATTTGAAAATCCCAACGGGCCCCCACTTGAGAGGGCCCACCAAATGAGTGTTATTTTACATTAAAAAATTATATATTACGAAAAATGCTAGAGCCCCCAAAGAGGTCAAGCCAACCGGCAGGGCCGTCTTAACGATTGCGGGGCCCTATGCGAAACTGATTGCACGGGGCCTAGTCTGTGTGTGAATAAGGATAATAAGTGAAAAATAAGATTTTGTATAAGAAAAAAAAATCGACTTTGAATTTTATTCATTATTTACTAAGTTACAAATTGCGATTTGCTCTGTACGAACCTTGTAACCAAAGGCATATTTATATGCCAGTGACTATAAAAGTAAATAAAGTATTGGAACTTCCGAATAAAGTAGAAATTGCACTTTTACATTAAAGCTGGCGATGCTTTTTTCTTTTATCTCGCGTATGATTGGCGTTTTCCGCAATGAATGACACCCACAAATGACAACTTTGTCTATTTTTCTTTAGATTTTTAAGAGTTTTCGGGAGATTTTAATAAATTCAGGAGATTTCCAGGAATTTTTCGAATACATTAAGCTATTTTATAACTATACGGTACACCTGGGCCCACTGCGACCGCATAGGTTGCAGTGGCCTAAAACCGGCCCTGCCACGCGGCCCCCAAACGATGGGAAATTCCTAGCTACGCCCTGGTTCTGACCAGGGCTTTTGCAAGAGAAGATATAAGCCTCTTAAGCCCTCACTAAAGTATTTATGATGATGATACTTCGTTTTCTTAATACTTTTTTAGTAACAGTGTATATCAACAGATTACTTTCTACGTAAAAGTATATATATCTATATTATGTTATTTTTATACCCAAATTTAAAACGTTTCGTGTAGCTAAAGACGTGTACATCTTAAAACAGGTTATATAATTAACAACTGATAAATATTTTAATTAATTCACAATTAATTTTTTAAAACTAAACAAAATATTTATATTTTTTGTTTGTAAATAAAACATAGAATGTATAAGGGAATGAAACTCACGGTACTTACATGATGATTTATAAACTTAGCTAATCAGCTGTACTACTGTTGCAGAAGGTTTAGCTTGAAAAAGAGTGCTATTGTTTTAATTTTTTTATATCAATGCCTTTTGACGACCTTTCACCTATCACCCACGCAAAATTTGACACTGGTAAGAGATATTTCTGAAACGTCATATTTTCATTGCATGCACATTGTTAACTCTTTCCGTAATTATTCACCACATTCTGGTGGAATTAACGTTGGTATCGTCAGTTAGGAGAGAAAGAGTTAATACACATTTTGTTTGTAAACATTTCAGAAACTATTTTGTTGTATCAATTGTATGGCATCATTCTTGTATTCTATTGTACTTTCTTATGTTCCTTGATATAAATATCTATATGACCTATGACCTTTAACTTTATGTAATATATTCCAATGATACTAATAAATGATTTTTGTTCTGGTTAGCTTCTATCTTTATGTATGTCGTTATGTATGTCATTATCTCTTTTTTTTATATAGCTATGTCTTTAATTTATTATTTATACCAGACATATTTTTCATCTTCTAATGCCCTTAGGTTTAATACCCCTAAAAAGAATGTCTCTACATACGACGGATAATGCCCGTTTATTTTATGTAGCAGAAGAAATCCAATGCCACAAATAATGTTGTATTATAACAACTGTACAGGTTGATCTGTGTATTCTTTAATTGCTTCGTGGTTTTCTTAAATAGCCCCTCATTATCACGTGATAGCTCTGCTCTAGTGTACATACAAGTATACACTGTGTACAGGTAGAGTCTTGTTCTCATTCTGTTCCTTACTTGTTAGTGTGATGTTTATATGTAACTTTTTTTTTTATTGGGCATCTCATCAGCTTGTGTGTGTGTGTGGGGGGGTAGGACATCATTGTTATACAACATTCAGTGTCTATAACGATTAGCATTACGATATTTGGATATACGAGTGTGATTAGTACATAATGTCTATGTGTACAAGTATATGTGCGTATGTGTGATTCTATCTTTGCTTATGTTTTCCAATTAAAAAGAAAAAAATAAAAGAAATGAAAGTAAAGAAAAGTTTTTACTTTTGTTATTCTCTGCTGTCTCTGTCAATATAATTTTTTTTTTTGGTGAGGAGGGGCGGTGCTGAAGCTGTAATTTTTTACCATGCAAAAAGTGACATGAGGTTTGGGGTTATCCTTGACTGAACATCATTAAAAATTACGTGACATTTTTTGTACGTGACATTTATTGTAGTGATAATTGTTGCACGCGACATTGGCTGTACTTGATATTTGTTGTACTTGACATTTGCTGTACTTGACATTTGTTGTGACATTTGTTGTGAGTGACATTTGTTGCACGCAACATTTATTGTACGTGACGTTTTTGTACGTGACATTTGTTGTACGTGACATTTATTGTACGTGACATTTATTGTACATGCCATTTTTTTGTACGTGACATTAGTTGTACGTGACATTTGTTGCACTGGATATTTGTTGTACGTGACATTTGTTGCACTTGATATTTGTTGTACTTGATATTTGTTGTACTTGATATTTGTTGTAGGGAACTAAAGATAGCTTGGAGGTGATTTTGCGCCCCATGAAGTAGACACCCCACACTTCTATATACTAAATCTTATACAATGAAGTTACAAAAAAGAATTACGATTAAAACATAAAATGGCCAATATTGTGTATAATGATAATACCCACCAATAAGATACTTAGTATCAATACTTAATACTTATAGTTTAGTCTAAATTATTTTTTAGCAACATGGAAACAGACAAAATAAACAATGTAATTAATATTATTGTAAAATCAAACCCAAATAATGTGCAGAAAATGGTTTATTACATGTACATTAATTACAGAGGTAATGAATGGATCATGGGAGAATGGTAGCAAGTTTTTCACAACCTGTAATTCAAAGACATATATGTACACAATTTTACTTTATATTGGAATATTTACACCAAAATGTACACAAGATACGCATACAGTTTACCTGTACATGAAAGAAAATATATACAATTAAATATTGTTAATTTTTAGACGTTTGTCACACGAGTGCAGTTATTTTATGGTCCCTTTACAATATTCAATCCAGTAAAGAGTGACCAAAATTTAAAGAGTATTTTACTTTTACAATTTTTATTTTAAGTGAACAGGCAGTCTTGTTAGGATCAATTCTAAGAAGTTCAACCAGCGTTAAACAAGAATTGGAACCAGTGTTAAACAAAAGGTTGAACCAGCGTCAAACACTGTCTATACATGAGTGCTTTATGTCTTACCAATACAGCAGATGTACAGAAGTAATGGAGCTGATCCTATGAACCATTTTCCAAAAGCCTAGATCTGTATAAACGGGTAGGGGATAGGAAATGGACCGAAACAGACATTACTTAAATAAAAGGCAAGCAAAATAGAAAATGGATAAAAATTAACATTTAAAAAGAAATTAAAGACAGCCTTGTTCCCTTTAAAAAAAGTAAGTTGCATATTTTAAGAATAAACAAAAACAAAAAGTTGTGAGTTTCTTTAACCGACTTTTGCAATTTTCTGACATTAGAACTTTAAAAAAATATTTAAATTGATTTACTCCTCAGCTATATTGAGGTTTTGTGTCTTGGTGGAAAGAGTTATAGGATAAGGACTAATATCTAAAAATGTATAGGGCTAGGTATAATACGCAGTGTATAGTATGTGTATGTGCTAGCCCTGACCAGCCTCAACACACAGAGATTTAAACTTTTCTTCTTCTTCTTCTTCTTCGTTCTCATTGTTATGTTGGAGGGTTCAGATCACTACACCAATATCTGAGATGAACTGCGCAGTGGTTTCCAAGTCAGGGAGCTCTCCATATAGTTTTCTTTCTATTGGGGTGTTTTGGGGCCAGTGTCTTAGTCGGGCCTCTTGGTAAAGAGCGCAGTCTTGGAGGACGTGGTCTGCATTCTCTGATGACACTCCACATGGGCAGATATCACTGGTTCCAATTTTGAGCTTCCGGTACATGTGTTGTCGCATTCTGTTGTGTCCGGTCCTGAGTCGAAAGATTACACGTTGATCTTGTCGGGATAGCTTATAGTAAGCATCATCTTTCTTGTGATTTGGATGTGAGCTTGTCCATTTCTCATTTATTTTATTTATAATTAATTTCTTCATTTCTTCCGGGATTTAAACTTTGATTTCATAATCTTCACTTCTGGTGGAACTTAAGTTGCAAGGCATTTTTTTTTCACCAAAAAACATACGAAATGAAAAAAAAGCTGTTTCAAAACTACCTTTATTTTGAATAGTCTTTAACTCGTATATTAGTCACTCAAGGTCACCTACTCTTGTATTCAGTAAAAGTAGAAAACTGAGAAATGATTGTCAATTTTCAATTTGTGTTTTCCAGCCAAATCGATCAAATTAGAACAGAATTTGGAACTCACGGTAAGGACTGCCTCATTGTATGCATGAAAACACATTTTCTTATAGTATGTGTATTAATAGAATGCATTTTCTCTGTGTCAATGTTTTGAAGATGCTAGATATAAACTATTAATCATGTCTTTTGATTAAATGTAATACGTATTATTTAAAAAAAAAAGATTATTTAAATTGGCTCATTATCTTCTTCAGATAGTACGGAGTTGACAGCGCGTTCTGCGTGGGACAACAATGGGGTCATCTCATGTTGAGCTCGCTCAGAAGAATCTAAATTATTCCCTGTTTTGGATTGCTTCTTTTCTATGCTACCAAATTTTCTGTTTTTATGCAGCAAGACCTCCACCTCTGTGTTGCAGACCGTGTCACCTGAAAGAGAGTCTATAAAGGGAAACGACTCTTGATTCGACATCCCATACTCACAGATTTCTTCCTCCAATCCATCGAAACAAAATGGGTCGGGCGGGTCAATGTACGGAGACACTCTATGATTGGCTAGGGCTGGGTTTGGGAAACCATGACTAAGCCCATTTATAGGCTTTATATTTTTCAAGCTCTCATTTTGGAGGTTTGGACGGTTTGAGCACTCTGAAAGTTCCGCTTCATCTTTTTCTCGAATAGAGTCTTTTTCATAATTTACGTAAGGAGAAAATTGTTTGCTATCACTGTGAGCCTTAACATTATTGGGTTCTGTTGAATGTCTTTTAACTTTCTTGCCCACTTTGTTCTTGCTGAGTGTTGCTTTTGGTCTGGTGCTCTTCATTCTAGATGGGGAATCTGGGTTGTCCAAGTCGAGAGACTCTATCCTGACAATCGGTGCTTTAACTTTACAGGAGGATGGTATAGACGGCATTGATTGAGTCAGGGAGATGCTTCTCGGCTGTGGACAAGAAGGGTCGGTCTTTGAAAGGTTGTCGTTCTTGGGGAAATTGTTCAAGAACACTTCATCGTTGTCCCGCAATGAACAGTTGCTGATGCTGGAGACCTCGCTTTTGTCTCGGCAAAGGTCGCAGTCGCTGCCGGAGTTGTAGTCCTGGTCAGTCTTGGACCTTATGATGGTCGGCATGGGCACTTCACTGAAATGAAAAGGTTCGAAACTTTCGTCCACACTTACAGAAGTTTCCTTCTCCGAGTCCTCGCTGCCGATGGCGAATTTCAACCTCCGCCTCCTCGAGGAGGATCTCCGTATCAGCTCGTCGCTTGTCGGTCCTACAAGAATGGTGTACGGATGGAGATAGTTGCCCTGCCGGCTGTTGGCTGGAGAGTCCATCGGGAAGTTATAGTTCCCCCCGCTGAGACTAGGCGACATGGATTGATGCTGCGGGGAGTTCTCTGACCTGAATCCATACTTCGGCGTCAGAGGTTTTTCCAGCTTTGCACGCCTTCTGACTGAGCCGATCTTCTCCAGCCTGGCGATGCCTCGTTGCACTCTTTGCTTTCGTCTGCTGCAGTCCTCACCAGTCAACCAGTAAGTTTTCATGAGTCCTTTCCCCTTGTCAAAAGAAAAAGAAATGCATCTATTAAAGCTACTGTCCAGAGATTATCGGAACTGTTGCATTAAAATTGGGCGCTAAAAATGTTACATTTGCGGAAGAACTACCGAAAGTAAAAAAAAAATTGAATGGTAAGTTATACTCATTAACATAATGATCTATTCAGGTTTTCTATCAGACTTATCCAACCATTTAGAAAGAGGTTTGGCCTCTGTAATATTGGTATTTAGTATATTATAGAAAAACAATGAGACATAATCTATATGAAGTTTTACATCATTTGCTAAGTAATTAAGAGATGAAAATCCCCATACAGTAAGTGAGCAGATGGTACCTTAATGTCAATATTTCCTCGTTCTTCCAATTCAAATCCTCCAATTTGAACTAAGAGATTCATTGTTGGTTCTGATATGTGGATTTTTAGTGCTGAATAGCAAAGTAAGTAAATACATTGTTAAAAAGCTGTGTATAACAATTGTGCTATTTCAATGTCTAACATGGTTATAAGAACATACTCTATTTGTGTACACCAAAGGAAAACATTTTAATGAGAGAGTTTCCTTGAAAGAGTAATGAGATACTGAATTAGTAGGTGGTCAGATGATAAGAAATGTTAGACATTTTGTGATAGCTAGATTCAGTAATACTGTGTGGGATATGTAGGCACTGTATGGGATTCCAGTATAGGATCTGTGGCTGATTGGCATAAACCGTCTAGCAGCCTATCAATGAGGTCTCGTGATCAAACCCTGCCATGAGTGAGTTGTGTTTGCTAAGCGCTTACAGGCAGAAAGTAATTTTTTTTTAACGTAACTCCATCTCCCAAAACTGTCCACAAAAGAAATTAGACCAGAGCGCACTGAGCTTTCTATAGAACGAAATATGGGCTATACAACAAGCAATTAATAATTAGTAATACATCTATTTAGAGCTATTGTTTGTATTGTTATAAATGCATTGAAAAAATTCATACAGGGAGGAATACTAATACCATGACCGCTAGATTTAGGTAAAAAAAAATATATTAATACATTTCTAAAACTAGGTTCAACATAACTATAACAATTCTGAATTTGTAATGTGATGACTTCTCAATTACCTTGGCTATTGCTTTCCATCCTGGAGGCCACATTAACCGTATCACCAAACAAACAATATCGAGGCATTTTCCTGCCAACAACTCCAGCTACCACGGGTCCAGAATGTATTCCTATCCTGAGCTTGATCTGGTCGTTTGGACGGTGAGGGATTTTAAACTCCTTTAAGTCCTACAACAAGAAGTCAATAAATTAAAAAAAAAAAAATAGAAACGAGCTTAAGTCCAACAAATAGTACAATCATTAATTGTACTATGTTTACATTTTTAAAAGTATTTACAGAATATTACAACGTGTTTGAATAGTTTTGAAGGTCATGACACTGAGAAAGTGGTACAAGAGTGTTGGTATTCAATACCTGTGGAAATAAGCAGTACTCAAGGTTAATGCGGGATGGATTGAAAAGTACTTTTGTGACTATTGAATTTGAGTTTTGAGATGAATGTTTCAACTGTGGCTCAGTGGTGTGGCTAGTTGTGTTTGAGGACCTCCTGTAAGCAACACTCAGGCTCCACGTCCCAGCCCTAAATGTCCACACACAAATTAGACCAAAGCGCACTGAGTACAGAATTAATTTTTAACAAATGTATATCGAGAATTATATTTATATTTTTTTGATTTCTTAATATATTCACATTTATAAATGAACACTCGGGGAAATAATGGATTATTCCTTAGAAAGTTTACCTCTAGCAAATGTAGAGCCATTGAAGCTATCTCTCCTGCATGCTTGTAGCCATTTCTCTTGGGCAGACCACTCACGACCATATAGGCATCTCCGATTGTTTCCACTTTGTACACATCATAGAACTCAATGATGCAATCAAACAGAGTGTACAAATCATTCAGCATGTCAACAACCTGGAATAGAGAATTTAGTTACAAGTTTTCTCTCACAATAACATTGCTTTGTCAAGAAACATAATTCATACAAAACAACAAAGAGGAACATTAATTATTCCCCTTGCACTGATGGACACGCTGTCTCGATTAAAACTATAGGTATACGCTTATTGGAAATTAAAAATAATTAGCCTTTTAAAACATGAAGTCTTTCTGGATCTCAGTGCCGACTAGATTTTATGGAGTGTCTGTGCGACGTTTTAATGTAAACACAAGTAACATTATGTCCGATGATTTGTTGGTTTAGTTGACGATATGCGGACATAACCACAAGTAAGAGCATCACAGTAAAGGTTATAAATAGAGGAGGGAAAGGTAATCGAGATTCTTCGCTATAGAAAGCCTGAACTTTGACCTGCAGCATCGCAACATGTGGGCAGTTTAGACCAATAGCTCCTCACTGGTCTATACGACGTGGCAACCAGCTATTGCTTTAAATCTCTTACAGGTTATGACGTTGCAGTGCAGAGTTCGGGCTTTCTAAGACAATCGGTTTCGAAGTATGAAGAACAAGATGGAGTCAGTGACAGAATAGATAGTTTCTAGAGAACAGTATTTGGCTTCAATTATATGCTGTATGTATCTACATTAAAGATAAAAGATGTTCATGTCTCAATACAAGTTATGTTCAGTTTTGTTTTAAAAGAAGTTTGTTTCAGTTTTATTTTTTACGCCTATAACCGGACTCGCAAAGACCTTCCTCCAGGGAACAGTTCCAGGAAAAAGAAAAAGAGGCAGACAGAGAAAGCGGTGACGGGCCTACCATTGAAAGAAATTCTAAACAGGGCAAAGGATAGAGAGGAATGGAGAAAGATGGTCTACAAGTCTTGCTTGTTGTCCCAACGGTCCACCAGACTAAGGGATAGGTAACAGGTAATGATGGTTTAGTTAGACTAGCTGTTTGAGATTTAATTTCCGTTTTTTAAAGTTGAACTATGTGTGTTTAGAAAACTTGGTACCTGCATAGGTGAACTTTCTGAGCTCAAAGTTGTAAAACCACAAATGTCACTAAAGAATATAGTGACCATGTCAAAACTCTCGGCCTCTACTTGCTTCCCGTGCATAAGCTGCTCAGCCACTGTCCTGCAAAAAACACAAGACATAGGATTCTGTAGTCCAATATATCCAGCAAGGAGGCCACATTTCGTTTAAACTCACAATGCTAATTTTTTAAGAGCTCTAATTATTAATAATTTATTATAATATTAATTACTATCACCATTTGTCTCCATATTAGAATACTTAACTCCCCCCCCCCTTTTTTTATTAAACTTAAAATTTACTTTCAACAGTAGCCTACTACTCAACTTGAAAAAGTATAATGAAATAACCATACTTATAGTCAAGTCTACTCACCTTAATAGAGAATGATATATTACTTATAACCTACTGATCCTATTGGGGTATTTTCTACAACAAATAGTTTACTCACACTGTTAGAGTATATCCTATCCTATCACCAGTAATTTACTCACCCTGGAAGCATGTCTTGTAGCAGCTCTTCCGTTTTCTTTTTCTCCTCTATCAGTTCATCCGTCCTTGACTGGACAAGACTTTCCAGGTTGCTGGCGTACTTCTCCATGATAGCCATCATGTTGTCAAATATACTGGACTTCCTGGAACAGTTAGAGAAAAATAGGAGTTGTTGTTTTTTTAGAAGCAAAATGCATGCTTTTTTACATGAACACATGGAGTTGGAAGTTTGGTTTAGCATTGTCAAACCTAACAGCTTCTGATGAACACAGGACAAGTTAATGACAGCTTCAGCGTAAGGAACAGTACAGGAATGAAATAAGGGGAAGAATCACATAGAAATGACCCAAATAGACTTGTATTCCTTAACTCTAACATCTAGTGACCAAGAATGGTTCGGGGGAGGTATTGCAATAGTGGAGGTATTATTTCTGTGTTGCTATTTTGGTATGAAAACGTTGTGTCCCATTTTGGTTTACATTCCCAGGTATGAAGGTGAACAGTATACACGGGATGTTTTAAATGTGTTTAGTTTTTCTTGTATGAGAGAGAGAGTTTAGTGATCAGTTAATATTTGTGTTGTAAAACAGGATGTTACTTTGTTATATTAAAAGATCTATTGATAATTTCTTGTTTCTCTGGATAGTTATGTTTTTGTTAAGTGTGTAAAATAGCATAGTTTTGGGTTTTTTTAAGGTTCACAGTCATATAGTTTTTAAATACCCCCTTGAGTAAGGGAACATAATAGATGGTTAGGGTTTGGTTTATCAGCAGTGCACCATTAACCCTTCTACGGGGTTAACGCAGACATGTGGCAGAATAAATGTTTTTTTTTCTAAATCTACAAAGATTTGTTAACTCGAGAATTCAAAATATATTATCAAAAAATGGAAGAACAAAATTAAGTTAATGTTAAAATAAATGTATATCAAATAAAGTTAAAAAAAAAAACCACGTACATTCCCTTTTGCATAGGTTTGAGTTTGGTTCTTAATTCTTTAAAACTTGGCCGCTGTAATGGATCCTCGTCCCAGCATTCCTTAATGACGTCAGTGATAAACTTGGGCGTGGAGCTGATCTCAGATAGTCGAGGCCGGAACGGGTGACCATTTTCATCTCTCGTGATGACGCGTTCAATTATCTCTGAAATCAAGAGTATCAATCAAAAACACATAACATAATTCTAAACACATAACAAAATTGTAGCATTTATTGCCCTCTTTACCTCCTATTGATTTATTAAATATTTATTTCACAATATAGCATTGTAACGCTTTGGTTAATAATTTCGATCAAAAATAATTAGTAATGCAAGGGAAATAATAAAAAGAAATTGTCTAAACTAACATTCAAAATGTTCGCTTTATCTACCCTTTATCTTGTTCTCCCTTACAAGCAATCAATTAGATCAGCGATGCCCAAAATACGGATCTGGCCCGCGACGTTTTTCCATCTGGCCCGCCGAAAAGATGGCACAAAGTTAAGAAAATCCCCCCATCTTTTTTTTTCTCAAAAAAAAAAAAAAAAAGGTTTTTATCTACGTAAGGGCCCTCAATTTTTTCCTGATGGATTGGTATGATGACCTTTTACATTTGTGCGTTTATGAAGCTACCGAGAAAAGTGAACAGATCTTCACTTTGTGAGGAATACGATAGTAAGCCACATATTTGATTTGTAAATAAAATGTGGCTGTTTTTTTTTTAATAAAAGAACATGTAGGCCCTAAACGCCATTATATAACAATTATGACGACATTGATTGTTTGAGCCGCGAATGAAAAATTGTTCAGTTTCTCCTAGAGATAGATCGATGGGAATGATTATCAAAAAGAGACAATAAAAGTAATCAGTGGTTAACATACAATGTTGCTCATATTTTAAGTAGAGAAAAGAAGTCATTTAGACGCGTGCAAAAATAGATAAACTTTAAAGGTCCTATTAATTAATGTAAGTACTAGATCCAGGAGTGTCTAATCAAATAGTTTCAAGTCAATTCATTTCGTTTTTGTACATATTTGATGATGTGGCATCACCTTGTCTAATCAAATAGTTTCAAGTCAATTCATTTCGTTTTTGTACATATTTGATGATGTGGCCCGCCACACGAGTGTCAGAAATTAAAATGGCCCGCAGGTCGAATTAGGTTGGGCATCACTGAATTAGATTATTAGATCTAGCTTTCTATAATTTATACACATGTGTAATGATTTTCTTTGTTAATTGCCACTTTATGGCATTAGCAAAAGAATAAAGCAATGTAGTGTAAGTGCTGGATTAGAAGAATAGCAACTTTCAACATTTTCTTCCTCAGAAGAGTTCTCAATGCAAAACCCATAGCCATAATTAAATATAGACTGGCCAATAAAAGAGTTTTATGAAAAGAAAATTTGTGACTTACAATTTTTTGTACTTTATTTATGTCTGTGAGTTTTGTTTAATCTCTTAGACTGAAGATCATGCAATTTTTAAATTTGTATAATTCGGAAATCCGAATACAATAGATATAAATGTTTTCAAGTTACATGAAGTTATTTCATTGTCCAGTCTATATTTATTTATGTCTATGGTAAAACGTATGTAAGAAGTTTACATTTATTCCCTATGAAAAGTTGTGCTATGCTCTTATTTCGTAACGTAACGTAATGTAACGCAAAAACTAAATTAGAAGAATAACTATTTCCAACATTTCCTTTCTCAGAAGAGTTCATAATACAAAGCTGTTTGTTAGAAGTTTAAAATTAGTCTCAATAAAGAAGTCGTGTTTTGCTCGTTTGTCCTTAGCAACCAGACCTTTTGGCGTGAGTTCGCATGCGCCGTAAGGACCATTTCTTGAGTGGATCTCAAACAGGATGATGCCGAAGGAGTAGACGTCACCTTCCTGAGTCCCCCGACCAAGCGAATGCTTGTTTCTGATGAGTTCTGGCGCCCTCCATAACATATCTGGCAAAATAGAAAGGAGACAATATAAGGAAAATAGAAAGGAGGCAATACATGGAAAATAAAATGAAATACAAAGAAAATAGAAAGGAGACAATACAAGGAAAATAAAATGAAATACAAAGAAAATAGAAAGGAGACAATACAAGGAAAATAAAATGAAAATACAGAGAAAATAGAAAGGAGACAATACAAGGAAAATAAAATGAAAATACAAAGAAAATAGAAAGGAGACAATACAAAGAAAATAAAATGAAATACAAAATAAGAATGAAGAAAAACACTTCAAAATACAATGTTAATTTAAAGGAAATGCGAAGACATAGAACTGGTATATGAAGATAAATGCTGGCATATTTCTACCAAATGTAAAACAAAAAAGTTTTACGTAATAGAAGCGCGGTGACTGAGCGGTAAATCGTTACAAATGCAACATAGTTGTTCGATTCCTGGTGACGACTGGGATTTTGAATTACGAATTTTAGAGCGCCTCCGAGTCCACCCAGCTCTAATGGGTACCTGACATTAGTCGGGGAAAAGTAAAGGCGGTTGGTCGTTGGGCTGGCCACATGACACCCTTTTTAACTGTGGATCACAGAAACAGAAGATCTAAACATTATATGCCCTATAGATCGCCAGGTCTGAAAGGGGTATTAAAGTTTTACATCAAGGTTTGCATCTAGTTCTGAAATTAATGATCAATCTATTAAACATGACTGATACTAAAAACTGTAAATCTTATAAAATATTGCTAAAATGACATGCCAAGTAGCCAGTGAGTCTCTAAAGGCTAAATCACAGACAATAAGGAAAAATATGTATTGATCAATCGACACGCTGAAGCGTTACGTAACTTATGGTACATGTACGTACAAGGGAAGGAATACAATGTAAACAGAAATAATGTTTTTAAATTAGGTTATCTTCCTTCTGAAACAAAAAAGATCTAAGAGTTGAAAAAATAAGTGTATGATTTGATGAGAACATTAGCAACAGCGATAATAAACTGCGTGCTTTGTAATTGAAGTTTAAAAAAATTGCTTCTAAATTATTTAAGTATCTTAGAATAATGTAAATTATTAATATCAAACAGCATTAATAAAGACTTTTTATAATTAGTGACAGCGGCTTAACAAATTACCAGTGGACCAAGGTTTAAGAATATCTTGGTGTCCACCTCTCCAAATAGTATAAATGAAAAATGACTAAAATATGAGTAATGTAAATGTATCGTTACATTTACCAAAATTAGAATGCAAGGATTTTCATATTTTATTAGCAATAACGTCATACGTTTGATTCAGCTAGGAGTCCGTGGAAATTATAATGTTTGAAAACTAAATATTTGTACATTTTCTGAACACTATCAAACGACTTAAAGGTGTTTCAAATTAACACACAGAAATGTTGTACGAGTACTTTTTTCCATAACACACTACGACACTGTTGAAACACTTCTAGGTGTAAAATGTAAAACATAGATACATTCTATATCCTAGTTCTATGTCCATTGTAATAGTTCTAACAGTTTGGATGTTTTTCGCTCAATGGTAAGAATACTAAGGAGGCCATGCTACTGTATGTCATGGAAATTATTCAATCATATTTCATCATAGCTTCAAAAAAGATTTGCTCTGCTGAGCAAACTATCCCAGGCAAACTGTGAAATAACATGTGCAATGAACCCCTTTGCGCCGCGGACACTACGCCACTGGGACTCGACCACTTAATGAGGTTGTGACAGAAAGGTTTGCGGGACATTTCCTCCGACAGAATGTACTATGCATACTAAGATTTGCAATGACATGGTTGTCAAGACGAGGAAAGCTCAAACAGGAACATTCTCGTATAACTTGGCGTCATACTATCATGGAGGACCTCAGAACAGTGGACACCAGGTGGGAGGAGGCTTGACAAATTGGTATTGACAGATCTGTATGGAGACAGCTTGTCATCCAATGTGCAAAAAGTTGCGAAAGTGTCTACATTGGATTTACGTCTATTTAATAATTTATTATGATTATGACTATCTCTGTATTAAACTAGTTACTCCACAGAGCCGTAAATAGTAGCCTGTTTCAGTGTCAACAAGTGTCATAGTTGATTGTGTTTCAGGCACAACGACAAACCGAATTTTGCTTCCTTAAGATGGAAATTTTTTAGTGGGGGAAAAATAAATATATTTTTAAAAAAAAGTATTAAAAAAAAACAACTTGTCTAAAAAAATAACTCAGACTGTGATCTTTCAAACGGCAGCCGAGCATATAGTCAACTGTTAATATGTTCTTTTCTTCTTCATCTTCTTCTAGCCAGTTTTATTGCTGCTGAGCTGTGAGCTCTGTTGCAGACTTTGCCAAGGAAAAAAAGTGTGCTGTTTTCTTCAGTTGTTCAGCACTGCCGTACAGGGTGTTGGTTATGTTGGGCTGTAGTGGAAGTAGGGTCTGCCTAAGGTGGATTAGGGAGGAGCATTCAAGGAGGATATGGTTTTCATAAAGGTGAGAGTAGTGTCAACAAAGGGGAAGTTGTGTGGGATTTATTTTATTGAGGTGGTAATTTAACTAAGGTGTGTGTCCTGTCCATAGTGGGAAGATTGTAGATTGCCCTTTGCGAGGGACGAAATTAATACCGTCCAGTTTGTTAGGCATGTTCATTTCTTTGTAAATGGTTCTGACTGTGTTTCCTATTGCCCATTAGTTGAGCTACTTTGTGGTTGTTGATTAACTATGGTTATTTAGATAGAGCTTTTTGTTTAGTAGACTATGTGTGAATTATGTATCATTTTATCACTCAAACACATTATAGTGTTAATTTTAATGTTACCACTTTGTAGCTTAACCACTTTATAATTTGACAACTTTATAACTAAAATTTAAGTATGCATTTGGATCCATAGTACAGATGTTGTGAAGGTCATCTGTTACTATGGGCGACACTTAGTGAGTGTGTGAGATTGCCAGCACAACTTCTTTCGAAAACGAATGACATGGACCCATTAATAATAGATGTACTTATGGGAGTCTATGAAATCTAAGGACTGTTGAATTTTTATGAAGATCTGCGAGTAAAGAAATATTGTGTGTTTCCTGTAATTAAATCTTAAATGATTAAACAAAAAACTGGTAAAAAAATATAGTCATAATTATGTGTAAAGGACAATGAAATTACTGCGCTACATATGACTTACTTCGATAAAGGGCGTACTCCCCCAGGAGCGGCAACTCCCCAGAGGTGAACTCGTGCAGACCGTAATCCGTTATCTTCAGGACCCAGCGGCTGTCTACCACGCAGTTGGAGGACTTCAGCTTGCCGTGTGAGATCAGTTCAGATGCGTGAATGTAGGTCATGCCCTGTGGTAGAAAGTTCCAGGATAAACTTATATCAATTCTGAGAGTAACCGAGTCATGAACCTGTCTAGAGTGAAGCTATTGCAATGGCTTGAAAGTCTTTGTCTTGGAATTATTAAAGTAATACTATTAGACTTTGATGTACTAATAATGGCAATGTCACAGATTCGGAAGATTAAGGATGAGTGCAGTGTTTTTCATGACTACGCAAACCCAGTTGTGACCTACATATTTTTTCGTACTTGATCAGACAAAGTCACTGTCTGGCGGCGGTTTATGTTCATTTCTTCTTTCCTCGTCTGCGCCTGTCTTCAATAAGAGCTTTTATTTTGGGTCCCTAATAGGTGTCTCGCAGCATAGACCTTGAAACACTAACCCTAATATAATTTGATTCTTATCTTAATTAATCTTATCTTATCTAAAAGATTTTCATATTTTTTTTTAAGTCTTCTAATTTTAGTCCAATACCAAAAAAAAAAAAATCATTTATGTTAAATTTTTTTTTAATTAAAATAATTTGACATAGTGAGCATTTCTTATATTGCTGGAAATTATCTGATCTTGTAATGTAGTAATAATGTGTATCAATGCGTCTAGGAAAACTGTAGTAATAATGTGTATCAATGCGTCTAGGAAAACTGTAATAATAATGGGTATCAATGCGTCTAGGAAAACTGTAATAATAATGGGTATCAATGCGTCTAGGAAAACTGTAATAATAATGGGTATCAATGCGTCTAGGAAAACTGTAGTAATAATGGGTATCAATGCGTCTAGGAAAACTGTAGTAATAATGGGTATCAATGCGTCTAGGAAAACTGTTTTTCATTTTAAATAGTTATACACGGGAGTGTAATTTATGGATTAAATGACACAATATAAAGCTGAACATGTGTTTATATTGTAAAGCAGTACCGATATAAGACAATTCATTTTGTAAAATTAGTTAGATCAGTAGGAAAACGAAACGAAAAAACAGGTTTATTTTTTCCATTCCATTTTCTCTTAGTCTCTCACTCTCTCCCTTCTCTCTCACTCTGTCTCTCTCTTTCTCTCTCAGTCTCTATCTTTATCTCTTTCCCTCTCTCTCTCTTTGTCTTCCTCTCTCTCTGTCTCTCTCTCTGTCTCTCACTGTCTCTCTTAATGTCTCCCTCCCTCTCTCTCTCTCTGTTTCTCTTCTTTTTTCCTAACCTTGTCTCTATATCTAATCTTTTCTATTTCTTCCTCCATCTCTGTCTCCGCTGACACTCAATACGAATATCCGTCCTGAACGACTACAACCAAAGGCAAGGACGAACAACCCTCCTGTAACAACCCTCATCGCCAACCACCATCCTTTGATCTCCATCTTGACCATGTTTTATTGATCAGCTTATCACAGAGCCCAGACAACAAGTGCCCCAATCGGATCGGACTCACCGCCCCTAGCAACCTGATTTCTTGCCCTTCTCCTCTAGGTGACCCTTCTCCTTTAGGTGACCCCCAAGAGGAGGGACACTCCTCCCCCCCCCTACATTGCCGCCGTGCCAGACGTCTCCCCCTATGACGTCCTAGTCCACCCCCACTCCTCCCTCAGGCAAACAAAGTAAATTGATATCGTCAAGACGCTCTGTACAAAGAGAACTCTCTAAACTAAATGATAGAGATAGTCGAGATTAAAGACTACTGACATTTTGTAGACTCTTTTTTTTTCCTTCTGTAGAACAGCGGTTCTCAATCCGTCCTTTAAGCAAACTACCCTTCAAATAACAACCGTTATAGTTTGTTTGTTTTGTTGTAACTATTTTTTTTCTAAAAATAAGTTGAACACCATTATTGAAAAAAAAAACGTTACCATAAATATGGGTTGCCCATAATACGGCCTGCGAGCCACATTCGGCCAGGAACTTGATTCCATCGGGCCTACGAAATATCGGCACAGAATGTAGAAAATCCCACCTCCAGACAAAAAAAAAAAGTTGGAAAATGTATCTCTCTCTACGTTAGGGCCCTAACATTTCCTTTGATGAATTGGTTCCAAGACATTTAACTTTGTGCGTTTATGAAATGGAACTCTGAATTTAGAACGCATCTTCGCTTTTTTTTTTTATGAACAGGATAATAAACCAATACATAAATTGTATTGTATTGTATAAAACAGCAGTTCTCAACTTTTTATGCTCGGCGACCCCTTTTTAAATCCCCCACTCTGCCGCAACCCCCTCCCCCCACACAAATACAGCAATAGAAGAATATTTTGATGGTCTTAGGCAACCCCTGGCAAATCGTCAATCGATCCCCAAGAAGGTCGCGACCCACAGGTTGAGAACCAATGGAAAAACTGATCGTGAAGCTGTTTTAGAAAAGAACAACAGATAAATGGCATTAGTAAGTTAAAATGGTGACGTCTACTCTTAGAGATTGGAGGATTGATGGGAATATTTACCGACAAGAGACAAGAAAATCAGTTGTAAAGCTAACTACAATGTTGCTCCATTGTAAGTAGAGAAGTGTAGCCATTTTCCGGCGCCGTAAATAAAGGTAAACTTTAGATATCTCATTACTTTTTGTAAGAACTAGATCCACGGGTTTAAAAAAAATAGTTTCAAGTCAAATTTCATTTCGTTTATGTGTCTTTTCGGTCATTTGACCCGAGTGCTGGAAATTGAAATGGCTTGCAGGCAGGTCATATTAGATTGGCCATTACTGCCATAAGGGAAGGGTTCTTCACCTAAGCCGCTACCCCATTTGATAACAAATATATAAATAGGCTTGACCAGCCACTCAGGTGACTGCTGGACTACACTGCTGATCTCTATGTCAGTAACGACCATAAGACTTAAGCCGCTTGTGCTGCCGCTACTGCTACCAGTGTGCATCTACCGCTTTGCTGCTAGTGATGACAAATGCCCTACTGGTAAAGGTACATGGGAATCAAGGATTGAACTCCTTTGTCAGGTGAAAGGATTAGACATATAATGCCATGAATGGACTGACATCAAAAAGTGACTACTTAGTTTAACTCTTTCTCTCC
>JADKLZ010003886.1:7104924-7117346 GCA_021533235.1 Biomphalaria straminea | reverse complement strand
GTGTAAAGAAAAAAATTGAAAATGTAATTTTGATAATATAAAATAAGTTATCGCATGTTAACATACTGGTTATATAAACGTTCTTTCCATATTTCATAAAATAAAAGCTGACAATGGATTGGTAGAAATCAAAATTTGCAGACGATCAATTTGGTGGAAACAAACAATGAAGACAACTCTTTCCTGGTTCTGACAATATGTAGACCAAGAATCTAACATTACATCTTTTATAGTTCTAATGCAACGTCGTTATTTATAATGCAAATAATGCTTTTATTTACGTAAATACAATTAATGCTAGACCAGGCTTACAATTTGGAGGGATCTAATCGATTAGTACATCATAATATCAGGTGGCCGAGCCTTGCTCGGTTAAATAATTTATACTAAAAAGGTTATATAATACTGCTACTCGTGCTACAGCCTATGGAAGGAAATGGCCTGCTTTTACACATCCCTCCATTCAGATATCTCCTGGGCCTTTCTTTACCACACCCTAACGGTTACCCTTAGTTTTTTTTTACTGAGGTTTATAGTTAAATCAAAAGTGGCTGCAGAATAGCAAACTCGTTGACCGCTAGCTAGATATCTTGTTCAGTGGATATATTTTGCCACATCCAGGGCAAGCATAACCATTGTCCTCCGGTGGTCGATTAAGATTTTCTTTTCGCGTCTGTGTCTGTCCTCGGCAGCCAATTTTCTGTTGGGCTCAAATATGTATCCTTGGCCTTTGTATAGAGGGAATTGTTTAAGTCCGACATTTACTCTTGACAGAGCAGTATCCTGTATGAGAGAAGAATCTCAGACAAACGCATGCCAAAGGCGGTCTTTTTTTTTTTTTTTTGGTGAGCTAATTAGAGTTATGCACATAAATCAAATTCTTCTATCAATTTGTTGAAACTTTTGTAAACACTTGAACTTCTTCAGATAACCACGTGCTTGATTTCTGTTCTTGATAGCTGTTCAGTTACAAATTAACGCATACACGGAAATAAACCTTCAACTACGGTGCGCAAAATGTTGTGTCTATTCATTCATCGATTAAACTTGTTGCTTTAGTGAACGGATGTAAGCCAGTGACGTAGGAGGTGTCAAGTTTTTTTTCCCTTTGACGTCGTGGGAAAAATTTCATTCATAAATTCTCCATGTCATTCATAAAACCTTCAAACCAAAATAAGTTTTTCCATAATGAGACATTTTTCAAACCGATATAACGGTCGAACTCGAGTTTTCCCGATGTGGCCAATGAGCTGAGAATTTTTTTCTCACTAACATTTAGATACGTTGAAATTTTAAAGAAAATCGTTAGAGCCGTTTTCGAAATAGAAGAAATATATATATATATATATATATATATACAAGAATTGCTCGCTTAAGAGTATAGGATATAGATATTAACGATGCAATAATTTTTAGATTAAGTATTATCTATGTCACAACTGATGTTTGTTGTGGTGCCGGGGATTCTATCTTGATTTGTATGTATTTTGAACTAAGACAATCTAGGTAATACTTCGTTGAAATAAAACACAGGAACTTTATTCAAACTTAATATAAGTACAGCTATGTACAAGATCTGATTCAATAGAATGAAAAGTAGAACATAGGCATCTTTCTTATAAAAATACAGAGCTACTAATACACGTCTGCTGTCAAGAACAAATCTGCATTGACTGATTTTAGCCGGGACTTTTTTGCCCGCGAACTCTTGGCGCTAAGCCTTTCAAAAATGTCTTTTTATTTTAAACTAACCAATAGATTTGAAACATGTGTCAGCCGACAAGTTATAAATAGGTTTCGGGTAAATCCTGAGGCACAGTTAAAAACCTAGATTTCTATTTGCACACAAGCTCTTACAAAATATGAAATATACAGATAAACCCAGAATGGCATATGTGACAGTCTGCATATCTCGTGGTATCATGTCGTCAGTCGACCTACTTCATCACTTTAACTATCATGTCGTCAGTCGACCTACTTCATCACTTTAACTATCATGTCGTCAGTCGACCTACTTCATCACTTTAACTATTCCATTTCTGATGTAGTGTTCCCACATAAACTATTTTTCTAACATTGTTTTAAAATGGATAAGTTTAATTATATTTCTTATCTGTTCTTTCCTGTTACCCTGTGACGGACGTGAGTTAAAGTTTAGGAGTTTAGGGCTTTAGGTAATCTATGGGGCAGGTGATTTAAAGGGCATCTCGGTTTACGAGAGTGTCACGTTGCCAACACAACGATCATTTGCCTCTACTTTTTTCCAATAATTTCAATGTCTGGTACTCAGAGGCACTCTAAAGATCCCGATAGTAAAATCCTAGTCTTTACCAGGATTTGAACCCGGAACCCCCTATTCGCAACGTAAGCGATTTACCGCTCATCCACCGCGCCTCCCATGGTAGACGTACTCGACTCCATTTTATTTCTTTTGCTGTTCATTTCCATTTTCTTATCAAACGAAACTGACCAACGGCTTGCTGGCCTTCAAGATGCAAACCATAAATCGGCTAGTTTATGACATATTAGTTGTATCGCTAATTAGACAGGAGAGGTGGGGTGGGTCAATGCGACCGTGATACAAATCTCTGCATTATGTTGTCTTGGAGTATGATAGAGTCAGGAGAGATGATGATGTACCCTTCTCCCCTTCGACACCAGCCACTTTTGAAAACAAACCACGTCCACACGATCAGACACTTGAATTGAGACACACACATACAGGAGAAACACAGCCTCGTTGTGGTCGACGTTAGCGGGACTACACAAAAGTAATAAAACATTCCACATCCTCATTTGTCATACACACACACAGACACAGAGATCTGCTCATTATCAGAGGGCAGGCAACCAATCGATACATACACACAATAAATCGACTAAATCTCTGAAACAAAGACACACACATATACAGATGCACACATTGCGGCTGAATAAAGGAAAGAAATGTACTTGACAAAAAAAAATCCAAAATCTCGATAACTGTTTTGTTCTGGTAACTGTCAATAAGATGCACAGCTTGACAGAGTTATTAATAGTATCAGATTGAATGTCCAACATGGTTTGCAAATACAAGAACATTACATGCTAATAATTGAATAACATGTAGGCCTACAAATTAAATTAAAGAGATATAAAAAAAAAAAGTCAAACCGACGAATATCATTGAAACATGAGAGTGAGAGAGAGAGCGAGAGGAGGGAGAGAGAGAGAAAGAAAGAGAGAGAGACAAAAAGAATTAAAAAGAGAAAGAGAGAGAAAAAGAAAAAAGTATGATTCAAGGTTTATATATGAATGTTTAGATCTACTTATCTTCTTATCTTATCTTATATAATACAGACGTTACTTCAAAAAAGAAGATGATTACGTCCTACGCGTCATGCATTCAGTCATGTATATTTACCAGTGACTTAAATTCTGCCAAGTCACTGGTTTTCCTGGCTAGCTCAGGCAACCCATTCCATGCTCTAGTCTACATATGTTAAAGGACCATTGTTGCTTCCTTTGGGTGAAATGTCTAAACTGTAATTCTAGTTTAGTGTTTATGAATCTTTCGTGTCTAGCGGTTATACTAAAGCTGTATTATGTATTTAACTTATTTGTTAGTTTAGATATTGATACAGAACAGTTTATAATTTTTTGCATATTTTTTTTTCTACTTATTTAGGGCCACTTTATTTGCTTCGTCTTAGGGCTTCCCTATTCGATTTGCTTAGGTCCCCTAAATACCTATGGCCGGCACTGCGAGCGCGTGAAACAGTTGTGCGTTTGTTAGCGTGTGTGTGTACAAGTATGTGTATGTATTTATGTCAGGTGTGTTTATAAATGTATAATTTAGTTTTGTCCAGTAATGAGAAGTTGGAATATGTAAGGGTAAGTTGTGTACAGATTCTGTTACGATTGTCTGGATGAGAATATACTGAATTCTGGGATAAGTTTTGTCTCAGTGTAGTATCACAGTTATAACAGAAATGGGGGAATAAAAAGTAAAAGTAAAGTGCCCCCTTCAGACCTTGCGATCTATGGGGCAGATGATGTTAAGGTCATCTGTTTCTTTGGCCAACGGTTAACGAGCAGAGTGTTATGTGGCCAGCATAACGACCAACCGCCTTTACTTTCCCCAACCAAAGTCAGGTACCCATTAGAGTTGAGATTAATTTTAAAACCATAACACAGATTGCTGTTCAAACATTTTGAAGGTTCCTGCCCCTTTCTTTGTTAAAAACGAAGTTCTACAACTTAAAAAAAGTATTTCCAGAATAGTAAATTAAACATTTAATAATATATCTGACGTCATTGTAAAAAAAAATAACTATATGTATAAGATAAACGTACAGCATCATTTCCTTTCAGAAGGTTTTTGGGAAAGAACACCATAGAAACTGACTTTCCGCCCCACACACACACACACTCCAGTGAAGTCTTCTGTATCTGGAGTTCAAACTTTTAACCAAGTCACGTGCTAAGCTAAGCACGTGTTTTGGCGCCAGAATGTCAGACCTGGAACTTGGTGGAAGCAATTATTTTCAGGCCTTAGTCCGATACAATCTTAAGGAATTAGTCCGCAATGATCAAGGCATGAGATGTATCTGAAATTGTGGCGTCCTGCAAGGGAAAGAAGAAGCGTGATAAATACTGGTCATGACCAAATAAAAGCCAGGGTCTTCTTCCCGCAATGAGTACTTCAAACTCTCTGGAATTGATAAAACTTTGAGTTCTGAACGTCCTGTGAAAATCTTTTGATCTTGAAACTCAAATAAAAATAAAAAAAACCACCTCCCGCACTTATTTCTGTTACACCAGGGCACACGAACTAAGGTGAGTTGCAAATTGAAATTTTTTTGAAAGATCGTTAATGATCTGAATTACTCTAGATGAAATAACCATCCGGGTCTTGACCTGACCAGAAGCATGCAAAAGGAATGCCGATTTTCAGATACATCTCGGCTGGAAAATATTAGATGTTAGTTGTTTCAGAGAAGAGTTCAATAACGCAAGGCATAAGAGAGTGATGAACATTTGCCAGTCACACTTTGACTTAGTTTAACATTAGCAAGCTTGATAATGTGAAGGTCTTGTACTGGTATGAATATTTTAAAGTGTGTATTTAACAAATTTTAGTACATAATAGCACTTCACTAGTGGAGGGTGATACTTTCGTCGTATAGTACCATTTTATAGACACAACTTTCCAAGCCCTGTTTTTTTTTACCTTTACCTATCCATTAGTCTGTTGGACCGTTGGGGCACCATGCAAGACTTGTAGACCGTCTTTTTTCATTCCTCTCCGTCCATTCTTTAATGGTGTCCTCACATCGCTTGCTCTGTTTTTGCGAGCCCCTAAGATCTTGTAATATGGCCTTAGATTTCAAGCTTGCGTTGTTTTCACAGTCGTTAGCAGCTCATCATGGGGTCCGACTGCTACTGTAACCCTGTCTCCGATTTCTTGGTTTGTGATACGGTCTTTGAATGTGATACCTAGGATTCTTCTGTAGAATTTCAATTCCAATGCTAGGATCCTCCTCTCTAGCTCTGCAGTCAGCGTCCAAGACTCACAAGCATATAGAAATGTGGTCATGACCAGGGAGCGCATCAGTCTGATTTTGGTGCCGAGGGCTAAGCCTTTGTCTTTCCATATTAATTTACATTTTGAAAGGGCTTTCTTGGACTGTGCATTCGGGCCTATAATCCGGGTTTTGTTCCTTCATCTGAGCTCGGAGGTATTTGAAGCTGCTAACACTAGTTAGCTTTTCACCGCCAATAATGATGCCCCTATAAAGCCCTGTTGACCACATATTCAGAAGGTTAAAAAAACAACTTGATTAGTCCATGAAGAATTTTTCTTGACGTAAATATCTTCCCCATTCCTACGAAATAAAATATATTTAAATACAACTTTTGATCAGTGACCAACGTACACGTCTGTACAATGTGGCATCGAGTTATTGGTCTTCCATGCCCACAGGTTGCGACGTCGCAGGACAGTGTTGATGCCTACTATGACAGTTGGTCTTGGATAACCAAAAACCTTGTCTTGTTCGACCGACAGATGTGTCATTATCTTTTATGATGGCTATTATTTTTATTAAGTTACTCAAAAACAATAGAAATAGCAAGAGTGTCAATGAAAGAACAGAAAGATCGTGTAGGCTTACACGCAATGAAGACGCATTCAAATAACACTAGATATTACATGCACATTGTAAATCGAATTTTGTCAATGGGGACATGGTCTTCAATCATAAATGTCTTCAATCATAAATGCCATTTTATTTTTAACATCACTTATAAAAGATTGTGAATGTATAGACATAAATAAATATTTACTGGCCAATAAGAGAGTGTTATGAAAAAAAATTAGTGAATTGCGTTTGTGTGTACTTTATTTATGTCTATAATTTTTTTAAATCTCTAAGACTGAAGATCATGCAATTTTTAAATTTTTCATAATGCGGAAATCCGAATCCAATAGATATACATGTTTTCAAGTTACATAAAGTTACTTCCTTTTTCCAGTCTATATTTATGTATGTCTATGGTCTATGTGTAAATGCCAATGTAAACTTCGATGATAGAGAGTAAAATAAAAATGTAGAAACTAATTTACTAGCGGATCATTACAAAATGAATAACAGTCTGTTCGAGCTTCACAGAACAAGCAGACACTATTTCTTTGAAACAATACACCAAACAATTCTATATTTGTTACTGCAAATCTTATTTACTGAGCTATGTAAACCGCTTTATCTGTATTGTATAAGATGAGATAACCGCTTGACTATTTAAATGTCAGAGATTGGGGTTTGAATTCTCATGTTGAATAGGATTGTTTCAATCTAGATTTGACTACACCGGAGTTTGCCTTCTCACAACTATTCTCCTCCCCTGGCTTCGGGTTCATACTAAAGATGTTTTGAAAGTCCCTTAACAACACTGTATGACAATACTTCCAGCGCTATGCATTGTGAATAATAACTTAATAATTTCTAACATTGAAAGGAATTGGAATCTTTTTAACGAACAAATGTATTTCAAAGTCCTTATCAAACCTGAAAAGAAATGAATACACGATTTGAGTGACATTGTTTCATAATGTAATGATTCTAAACAAAATCCGAGAGAGATACCTTTAGATGACATTAAGATGATATATTAGACAATGTCCTAGAAAAGTTGATAGGCCCCAGAGATGGCTGAAAATGAGATAGAGATTGTCTGGAACATCCAAGATAATGATACCATCGATGTATCGATCTAAGTCCGGTACTGATCCAGTATTCCCTCTTGCTCCTTTGGAACCAATCGCTGAATATTTTTTATGATGACAGTAGAATATTTGGAAGACTGGTACCAATACCCTTGTCTGTCTGTCTTTACCATAGGCGGATATTTATCTCTTTCCTGAGCCTCCCTCACTCATGTTTTAATGGCTCCTCATACTCTCTCTTTACTTGTACCTCGGCCTCTATCCATTGGCGTAGCAAGGTACCCGTGGGCCCGGGTGCAAGAATATGTTGGTGGGCCCCCTTCCCCAATAAGATGAATGTAAAGTGAAACAGAACAATTGCAAAATGTGAATGTATTGGTCAATTTACCCAAATACATTTCAATGCAAGTAGAGTAGCCTTTTTATAAATAATAATCTCTTTACGTTTGATATAGTTAGGATTCAGACAACTAATAGTGCCTTAAAAGTCAATGTTTGTACAATTTTTGTGCAGAATTAAACGACTTAAGGAAGTTTCAGCTGAATAAAGAAGTGTTTTATGAGTTCTACATTTTACACATTTATATTCCTAAAGCACTTTTAGGTGTAAAACTTTTCAATATTGATACAAACTATAATCTAATTCTACTTCCATCATTTAACGGTAAATAGATCGAACATTTTTCTGGCCTTCTAATTAGCAAGGTCAGTAACCAGAGCATCTAGTTCTAAACTTTGACTGTTTCTCGCTCAATGGAAACAATACAAAGTGAGGCCAACCTGCTCTGTGTCATAGAAATTCTTAAAATATTTTTTCCTGTCAGATTTCAATATTCATAGCAATTTTAAATAAGGCTTAATTAGAGGTCTTTGTATAAATATAATGGTAATTACTTTCTTTAAGAAATATGAACTATAAACCAATAAATACTAAGCATTGGTCAAAAGAAAGACACTATTTCATGATCAATGTAGATATCTCTATATCTTCTAGATCATTATTAAATACCTTCTCTCCAATTCGGTCTCGCCATTCAGTGTAATAGTACAAGCATGAGACCTATGATGTTTCTTTTGCTTGCTTGATATTTAATGATAATTTTATTCTGTTGTAATCATTTTAATATCATACAGTGGACAACAAAACAAGATGATGAAAACTCGTACTATTGGCAGGGGTCGGCAACCTTTTCAGTCGGAAGAGCCAAAAATTACAAATTACAAGATTTCAACGTTTCTAAAGAGCCACAAGATTTTTTTCTTCCGAACATTTCGTTAAGAATTCTTTAAACTGACGATGGTAGAGTACTTTTAACAAGATGCTGTTAAAAATCATGATTAACAAATTTATAACCTCAACTATTTCGTCCGGGATTGTGTGGACAAAAAGCGCTTCTTGGTATATTATGCAGTGAGACATACAAATTTCACGTTTAATGTTGCGCCAAAGAATCGTAGTTGTTCCTTTATTTTTTTCATATCATACTTCTGGCTCCATCAGTTGCTTTTAAAACGATTTATTTATATCGATTTTATTGTCTTTAAGGTATTTTCGCAGGACATTAGCTGTATCTGGTTTGTCACGAGAGCTGTAGCAATCCTAGAAGTTCTTCTTTTGGAACTTGGGAAAGACATACACCTGACAAAAAGGCCAACTTGTGCCGTGTCTTTTATGTCGTAAGACTCATATATATCAAGTGATAAGGCAGAAGAAAATTGAATATCTTCTAACTGCAAATATGTAACATTTCAAGACATGAAAAGCGAGTACAAGTGGCTGAGCGATAGCATCGAATCTGGCAATTTTTAAAAGTTTTTTTTTTTTTTCAATAAAATAAATAATATTTGCGTATGGAACTAAAGAGCCGCATGCGGCTCGCGATCCTCAGGTTGCCGACCCCTGTACTATCGGACTTCACAGTACCAGCTTTGTCGTATCGGATACAAACAATTATATTTGTTTAGTCTGTCAAGTTATCAGACCTATGTAACCGCAAACACCAAATTATGGACAAAAGCTATAGTCAATTTACGAATTTTAAATACAGTAAATAAAAGAAACAGATTACGCTTTTCGAAAAATTGAATATTTAGTAAATGTGTCGAAATATTAATTCTTGACTATCGAGACTATCTCACTAGACCTAATTGTCATTGTTACGCGCCCCTTTCCTTATTTTTCTGTATAACACATTAATATTTTGTACATTAAACTTTCTCGCTTCCTTCCACTCCATAAATTAAAATAATAGCCTATTAATATTAACAATGGTTTATGAACATACATGGAAAACAATGGGACGAAATGGCAACAATAGTAGTCTCAAAAGTACAATTAGGGCTAACCACAATTGCATTAAACCTGATGGAGAACAACTCCTTACATTTAAATAATCCAAGCCGCTGGTATATTAACTTTAGCTGAAAACACATGGATAATTTTTTTAAAACAAATATAATGTTTTGTTCAACGTTTTGGAAATTTTGAGGCAGCTTTTCAGATTCATTATAGCACAGACTTTTTAAAAAGTGCAATTTTTTCTCTTTCAATGTCATCCCTAACGTCTACTTGGACCCCAACTGGTAAGAGCTATGGGCCCAAGTGCACCCCTTTGCGCCATTGTTGCTAGACCACGGGATGTGGGCCCCTAATGGTCATGGGCCCAGGTTCATTGAACCCCTTCGCGCCATGGATGCTACGCCACTGCCTCTATTTCTGTACTCTCTGTAAATGTCTGTTTACTTTATATGTATATTTCTGTATTCAGATATTCATTTACATTATTGAAATTTATGTTAGTTTGACTTGGCCACATTGACATGTAACCTTTTTTTTTTTTTTGGCTGTTTATATCTACGCCGTGTTAGGATTGACGTTTTTCAATAGTATGGTTTATAAATATGATCAAACTTCAGTAGAATGCAATGCAAGCTAAGTGCAAGGCTCATTGTTACCAGGTCCCGTCGCCTCAGCGTGGCACCTCCGTGGAAACGTCCGGCCAGGGAAGAGGATAGGCCAGAACGAGAGCTAACATGGCCTCCAGTGAACTACCACTGTATGCTCCTGCGTGTGGTCGGGATACGAAAAAGGCTTGCTAACCAGTTCAAACCACAACCGCTTAGTTCCCCAACGGGGCTCACACGAGTGGTGGTGGTCCCCTCGGCGGTAGTGGGACATTAAAGGCATATAGAGGACCCCTCCGTTGTCTCGGCCTCCGACCTCGCATGAGAGGAGAAACTCATATCGTTGGCTCAAGAGACTGTCCTACGACCAGACGGACGTGACTAAATGATTGTTAAGTCGCACGGGGACTCCAGACAGAGGGGTGAAGAGCCCATTTCTCATCCTGGCCATGGGATAAAATCATTTCCCTGGTCACATGGTTCATAAAAGGGACCGGAAGTTTCGAACCATAAAGGACATCTGATTCATTAAAGAAACAATAGTGCCAACTTTAAGAAATAAGACAACAAAAAAAAGGATAATGTCTTACCTTGAAGAACCTCCTTTGATTTCTCGGATGTGAAAGAGTCCCATGTGACACCTACCACAAAGTAATCCCCCGTATTGAGTATCCCCATGTTCTGCAAGTGGTGCATGAGTCCCAGGAAGTCGTAGACCATTCCCAGCATGACATAAACTGAATCGTTGAATTTAAAGGATGAAAGCTTCTCAGCTTATGATGATACTATTGTACAGTATGTTACACTTTTAATTTTTAAATTATTTTTTTTGTACACTTCATCTTATCAGATTACGTATTTTTATCGGGTCAAAAAGACAAAACCTGGGTTGAAAGAAATCTCGAAAACGGCTTAAAAATTTTCCTAACAATTTTTAGTATTTGCATATCTTTGAAAAAAAAACAAAACTAAATTGCCACAAGAGGAAAACTCTGGTATGACCGTTATATATTTTCATAATGTAATAATCTAATAATTAAATTTGGTCTGAACGGCCTAGATTCTCATCTAGACCGTCTATATCTTGAACACACATACGTATTCAATCGCAAGTAATCAATAAACAGTTACATAAATAAATTGACGTGCAGGAGCATTTTGCGCACTGTCTTCTGATCTTAGATCTAGATCAATCACCAAACTAGTATCTTCTTTAATCTATACGATAAACGAAGATCCAGTATTTTAGTCTAGACTATAGTCTTTAAATATTGCCCTATCTGGGTCTGTATTATCAAGCTAGAATTATATAGACCAGTGAGTAATTTCTCTTAAAGCTTCAGAAAGAAGAAATAGTCTCTTTAAAAGTGTTTTTAATATTTTTTTTTTAATTCCAAGAGTTTAGAAACCTACAACTTCATCTATTCTGAACGATGTCTTCAAAAAATGATAGGCCTAAGTATATCACAGCCTTACACAACTCCACCAAATGGATTGTTCTCTGACTGTGTGGTTTGCGTTCTGGAATGTCGCCTCGTCATTACAAACCTTCATCTACCGCCACCCCATTGCTGAACTGAAGTAAATTATTGTCTTGGACGTAGATCTAATAATCTTTATTGCTGAAAGAACGTCCAAAGCTTACAATTCAGTGCCTAATGTATATGTGACATGGACGTATTTCTTTTCAGCTTTTCTCCTGGATACAATTAGATGAACATAAAAAAATCACGTTTGAATGACTAATTGCAGGATGCCGGCGCTATATTAAACGTTCATTCTCCAGGCGATGTGACATCTAAAACTAGGTATTTCAAAAACCTTTTATCTTTGTAATCATTGCTTTTAATGAGCTCATTTTATTTTGTTCTGGGTCAGTTTGACCTGCTTCGTTATTTTGTTTGTGCTGGTAAATCTTCTTACAAAAAAAGAGGTAATTGTAATCGTTTGATGACAAAATGTTACTGTTATATCATTGGGAACTTCGAAGCTGGTTATTGTTTAACACAAAAAAAATGGTGCCAGCGGTTAATTGCTTTGTGATTGTTTAATCTTCTCTTTCCATTGTCTTTTATAGAACTTTTAAGTTGATCAAGTCCCATCTTTTTATGAAGTACAGATTTTGTAGCCTCCATTCATTAAAGATTCGAACTAAGACTTTTGTCTCTTGCAGTACATACAATTTATCTAATTAATATATATCCTTACAGTTCGATACCCTCGTTTGCACCTGTTCTGTAGTTCTCAATAATCGTAAACTAGTATCTCATATTTTATATCTCATATTTTATATCTCATATTTTATATCTCA
>JADKLZ010003886.1:7083687-7097487 GCA_021533235.1 Biomphalaria straminea | reverse complement strand
ATACATAATCACTAGACCTAGTGCTAGATCTTTTTAGAAAGACAAACAGAAGGACTAGATATTTGAGCACACACGCAAATAAAGCCATAATAACAAGTAAACAAGCAAAATATCAAAATCCTTTAAAAAAAAATTTTTTCTCTAGGGTAGGAACTTCGTCCCTAAAAATATATGTACCATTTATGTATAAGTTATTTCCCTTATTCGATTTCCATAATAAAATATGTAATTATTAATAATGAATTGGATAGTTGAGTATTTTTGTTCAGTGATTCATGGTTTGTTAGGTACACAAATAATTGTTTAAAAGAATCATCTTGATCGGAGAATGTGTGAGAGAGAAATAGCGTTAACAATTATTTAAGGGGACTAAACCCAACAAATGTAGCCATAACTGTGAAAAACTGAACTATTATTTTCTCATGTTCTTAATAGTTACAATAATGAATTACCAGTAATTTATTGTCTATTTGGTTACTTCATGTCTTGTCTATGTCAATGAATAATAGTGTGAAGTTTCAGCTTAATCCGAGAATGGGTGTGGGAGAAATAACGTGTACACACTTTTTACCAGACATACAGACAGACAGACAGACTTTATAAAATAAGGAAAACAAAATACAATCTGGCACACACACACACGAAAACAGCCCAAAAAAAGTCAAAAACTTATTTTCAGTCTTCAGCTGTTCAGCCATACTATCTTGAACAACCTCAGAAGCTATAACAAAGACAAGATAATGGCCAATAAAAAACCTAACCTTTGAACCTGTACACGCTATAGAAACGGGGGAGAGGGGTACGTGAGAGAGGAGAGACCAGGACATATGTATGGGCAACTAGTTGGAGCCTTTAGTCTTCTCTGGTCGATATGTGATGGTAGCTGTGATCGTTGCAGCTCTCTCTTTTTGAGGGCGTTTTTTCCTTGCTATAGTTGACAGACATAAAGGGAAGGGGGAAGTAATTCTACCCTTAAGTAAACCGCGACCATTAAGTAACCATGACCTTCGGTAATTACGACCTAAAGTAAGTACGAGTGACCACCGCCCCACTCCACTCCATTCAGCAACGTTTCTCAACTTGATGACGAGTTCTCATTGTGGTGTTTGGACGTTACACATCATGTTCTTTATGGAAGTAACGTCTGTATTTGATAAGATTAGAAATTGGAATCAAAACAAAACTATCGAATGTTTTGAGGGTTTAAGGAAATAGCAGCGGCAGGACTGGAACTGGGGCGACGCTAGGGGGGTCGACCGCCCCGGGTATACCACAACAGAAGTTTCTGGCAGTATAGATGGAAAAAAAATGGACAGGTCAGCAGGTTTCTTTTTATTTATGTATCAAACAAAACATGATTTATAATTTATTTTTTTATTAGTATTATTATGTATCTTTTGTATATTTTTTTCAATTCTACAGAAAATACTTCCAATCTTACATTTGGTAACAATGCCGTGATTAACAAGTATTCGCGTTACCCTGGTCGTAATATATACCTGCATCTCGGGTTTACGCCAGTGCGTCATCCCAGGGCATTACCCTTTACAAATTTAAAAATCCTTTTTTTTTCTGTCACTAAAATAGAAAAGAAGGAAAATGATAATATATCGTGAGCTATAGTACAACTGAAACGATGGAGGTGTATTATATTTTTTAAATTAATAAACTTATACTAATGAGAACAAACTTCTCCCATGTAATTAAGAATTTTTAATCAAAATTCATGAATTTCACTTGAGATGATATATTAATAATTAAACGAAATCTAACTCTCTACAAAAATACGCCCTATATTATTTCATGTAATTAGGTCTTCAATAGACCCTATTGCTATTTCATCATCCATACTGCATAATCTCCAACCAGTAGCTTATCTTCACTTCACCATCACCTAGGAAACTCACACACACACACACTCCTTATCAAGCCTCCAAGTAAAAATTTTGCCCAGGGCCTCCACTTACTTAAATCCGGCCCTGAGGAGATGGAATATAGGGTGTGGTTTGATAAAATGGAAACTACCAAACGTGTACGGTACGCAGAGAACTACGTTGAGAAACTCTCTAGATCTAGTCAAGTGCGGAGAAAAAGGGCGGGAAAAAAATAAAAAGGGATGGAAGCAGACGATTTACGATTTTCGATGTAACGAGAGACTGAGGAAAATTAATCCGCATTCATCTCCCTTGGTAGAGTCAAAGGAAAAAAATCGGAAGGATAAATTAAACCAGAAAGACAAGACTTAAAGATGCGTGTGTGTGTGGCGAGGTGCATATGTGTGTATGTCTATTTGTATTTTTCTATATGTTTGACTGTATATGTACAAGGGTTGGGATCTAGAGTTGTGCAACCAGGGACTTAGCAGTGGCAGTTAAGAGATGTTCCAACTACCTATACCTGCAGAAATATCCTTAGTCTGTTTCTAAGAACTATGTCTTCTTATCTTATACAATACAGACGTTACTTCAAAAAAGAAGATGATTACGTCCTACGCGTCATGCATTCAGTCATGCATATTAACCAATGACTTAAATTCTGCCGAGTCACTGGTTTTCCTGGCTAGCTCAGGCAATCCATTCCATGCTCTAATAGCGCAAACCTAGAAGGAGCTTTTGTAGGTCTCTGATTGGAACCTCGGCAATACGTTTTAATAAGAACAGATACAGATGTTTTCATTAGACACGAGTATAGTTAATTAACTAATAAAATATCAGGTGGCCGAGCCTTGCTCGGTTAAATAATTTATAACTAAGAAAGGTAATATACTACTGCTACTGGTGCTACAGCCCATGGAAAGATATGGCCTGCTCTTACACATCCCTCCATTCATATATCTCCTGGGCCTTTCGTCACCACGCCCTAACGGTAACCCCAAGTTTAGATATCTTGTTCAGTGTGAGAAAGTAAGGAGCAGTAGAGCAGCTGTGTAATCACCATTTCCTTTGTTTTGGTACGGGACATTAGACACTGAAGCATGAACACATGGTCATAATTTTACCAGCAAAATTATAATTATAATAAGGCTTGACATCAAATCCGAAGATTAATGAGGAATCTACACCGCTCTACGCAATTAAAGTGTAAACAATTTATTAAGCACTTAAAACGCAATAACTAATCATACATCGGTACATTTAATTTCATTACTTTCCTTCCATAGTTCTATAATAAATCAATCTTCAATAAGATGGTGCGCAAATGTTTAATTAGGTCCATTGATACTTTAAAACTCGTTCTTGTTTGCATTGTAAGCCTAGTGACGTAAGCAGCGTTTTTCCCGTTTACGTCATGGAAAACTTTCATTCATAAATTTTCCATTTCATTCATAAATTATTCTGACCAAAATAAAATTGAGACATTTTCATATCGAAATAACGGTCGAACTCGAGTTTTCCCGATGTGGCCAATGAGTTCAGAATTTTTTTCTCACTAATACGCACATACCTTGAAATTTTAAAGAAAATCGTTAGCGTTGTTTTCGAAATAAAATTTATAAATAAATAAATAAATATATATATATACAAGAATTGCTCGCTTAAGAGTATAGGATTACTTTTTAGAAAGCTTATATCTACCCACAGTCTGTCTGTCTGTCTGTCGTGTAAAAACTTAGTAAAATGTTTGTACATATTATTTTTTACAATTTGTTAATTGTTTCAAATGAAGTCTTTAAAGCACTTCCGGTGCATTCCACCTCCCCTCACCGTATGATTGAATTGTAGGAAACTAATGCTTAACCCAATTCGTGACATGTCTCTGGTGTCAATTTCAATGAGTGTTTAACAAAATTTGATTTCGGAAACAAGTCATGTCCTTCCAATACTTGTCCACACCATCCTAGTGGCTACTTCCCCCGTGGTGTCCCCTCCTCTTAAAGGCGAGGACAAGCCATGATCAACTGTCACTTTGTTGAAGCCTTTACACCAAATGAATCTTAAGACACTCAATGGCAGACTTTTCACAACATGGCGGACGTGCACTCTTGATGAAACCTTTAAAAGCGTCTTTAACTGTGTGTGTGTGTGTGTGTGTGTTTTTATGTCAGTGTCGATGGGTGGTAACATTTTGTTTTCTCATTTCAAACTGTACTTGAGAAAAGAGCCCTTATGTTAATGACATACCGGGCCGTACACTGCTTGACCTGACTTTAAGAAAAAAACTTCGGTAGTTGCACTTTTCATTGCAAAGCTTATATCAACTCTCTGTCTGTCTGTCTGTCTGGTAAAAAAGTTTGTACATGTTATTTCTCCCACACCCAATCTCGGATCAAGCTGAAAATTTTCACAATTATTTTTTTTACCTGACAACACAGGAATCAATTAAAGAACAACAAACTACAACAACAACAACACACACACAAAATTGTGCTAATTAAGTATTGTGCTTCTTTTTTGAACAAGGGAAACAAATCATAATTGACAGATGTGGTGCTATAAGTTGAATTAGTCCCCATGAGGACTTTTGAGCCCGGGGATGAATATTTTATTGTGCATCCAAACTAATTGATACAATTATACTTAATATAAGCATTTTTTAAAAATATTATTTAAAAAAATGTTTTTCTTTATTGAATGTAGAAGTTAAAAGAGAATGTCCATTTTATTTTAGTCATTCCGGAAGTAAAAAAAAAATGTTCATTTTTATTTTAGTCACTCAGGAAGTCAAAAGAGAATGTCCATTTTATTTAGTCACTCCGGAATTCAAAAGAGAATGTCCATTTTATTCTAGTGACTCCAGAAGTCAAAAGAGAATGTCCATTTTATTTTAGTAACTCCGGAAGTTAAAAGAGAACGTCCATTTTATTTTAGTCACTTTGGAAGTTAAAAGAGAATGTCCATTTTACTTTAGTCACTCCGTAAGTCAAAAGAGAATGTCCATTTATTTTAGTCACTCCGGAAGTCAAAAGAGAATGTCCATTTTATTTTAAGTCACTCCGGAATTCAAAAGAGAATAACAAATTTATTTTAGTCACTCCAGAAGTCAAAAGATAATGTCCATTTTATTTTAGTCACTCCGGAAATCAAAAGAGAATGTCCATTTTATTTTAGTCACTTTGGAAGTTAAAAGAGAATGTCCCTATTTTGTGCTGACTGATTAGATTAAGAGAACAATTTAAAGAGTGAAAGTATAAGCATAACACATTAAAATTAATGCTGTGGTACACAAACTGGGGTCTGCGGGTCACATCTTGCTCTTACAAATATCTGCCCTCAGTGACCTCGACCTTTGCAGATGGCTCCGAGCCGATGTCTGTGAAAGGGTTCAGAAACATTTTAGGCTCGGCTGTAATGGACAAATATTTTTGTGATGCGACCTATGAAAACGTGTATCGGAAATTAATTTTGTTCCCGGACTGTAAAAATGTCGGCCACCCATGATCTAGTGGCTCTTTAGTCAACAAACAAAATATAAAAATATTTATATGTTCAAAAAGCTATAGAGAGGACCGCTCATACTGTCACTCCTTACTGATATGATTTATCTGCCTTTTTCACTTTAATAAAATACAATAACTAATGACCTAATTGGTTAATTTTTTTGAATGATTCAAGTTTGATCTACGACACTATACAATCTTGCAAAGTTTCAACATGATCAGAGAATGAAAATGGAGACACTTAACTCTTTGACCTCGCAACGACGCTACCATCGTTGATTCTATCCAGATATAAAACTATAAATTCCGTCCAAACGTGGAAAATAATTTCGGTGTCAAAGAGTTAGACGTGTGCTAGATCTATATTTCTACCAGACAGAGTTGATATAAGCTTTGTATAATATAACGAAGCAACGTTACGCTAAATGATACGCACATCTATTTGTGAACACGTGATTTCCTTTGCAGATGGCTCCAAGCCACTGTCTGTGAAAAAGGGTTCAGAAAACAATCGGTCAATATTTTTTTTCTCTCTCATTTTGAGACCGAGGCTTCAAGATTCCCATTGGCGCCTTTTAACACCCCCCTTCCGTACACGTTCTTGCCATAATAGGAACATTTATAAACACGTATGTCTAGAATCAGCTAGAACTGTCAAGTTTCCGTTCGGCCTGCACATAGAGGACAGGAAGGTCAAATCACTCTAAATAATTTCAGCCCCTATTCTTTTGTCCCTGTCATGTGCAGAAATAACAACGGCCAGTAAATGTGTGGATTTATTTTTGGAAAATCTGGGTTGAATTTACATTCTCTATGGATAAACAGATTGATCATGAATAGGATATATACATATGGCTGGGTAAAGTTTACTAATGGTTAGAATCAATCTCTTGGTTTAGTGGCTTGACCAGGGATATGGGCCCCCGGGGGGAGGGAGTTCGGTCTCTTGAAGGGGCTCCTGCATTTTGACATTAGAGATCATGACATGAGATAATTTACTTAAATATATAAGTCTGATGTGTGGAATACATACAACATAATCACTAATTTACAAACCAACATGAATAGCAAGATAACATGAAATTGGATTAAGATTTAATGTAAAAAAAAAATTGGACACTCAAGGCCACCCCTCTCCATGATGTTGTGACCCGGTTTTTTTTTTCTGATTTGAACCCCATCCTTCTAACCCTAACCCTAGCTACGCAAGTGATTTGCTTATCAAGTAAATATCAATCAGTGCAAAGGCATTGTTTTAAGAACACAAATTCGAAAAAAAAATTCCTAGAATTTTTTTTTTCTTCAAAATGTCCACAGTGGACAGTTCTGTTTTAATTTCTCATGTTTTATTATTTTAGACACAAGAGTAACAGAATATCAATTATGATTGTAGAAACACTGTAGAGATTATGATTGTAGAAGCAAACATTAATGTTGATTGTAGAAGTAAGATAGAGATTGTGATTGTGTAAGCAATGTAGAGATTGTGATTGCGGGAGCAACGTGGATGCCGTTAAGAAACAAGTTAGAAATGTTGATTGAGGAAGCCATTTGAATATGTGGATTAAAGAAACAACGTAGATACTGTGATTGCGGTAGCAACTTAGATACTGTGATTGTAGAAGCATGGTATCGTGGTGTAAAGCAATTATATTCACTCAAGAGCCAAACTCTTTTTTTTTTTATAAAAACACTTCATTTATAAAAATGGAGATCGAAAAATATCTCTTCCATCCCATTACAATTTTTACTTTTTTTGTGTGTGTTTCTATTTTGTATTCTAATGTAAAATAAATATAAATGATAACTTTTCTTTACCTTGTAAATGATGTATTGTGAGTACAACTGTCTTTAAGCCAAGTTTGTAAAAACAAAGAAAATTAGGCACTAGTTTCCAGGCAGAAAATGCTAAAATTTAATGTCTATGCGACTTAAAGATTCATTGAAAGCGAGGCTCTCTCGTGACTCAATTTCAAGTTTCTCCACGCTGACCTACTTTCTAGAGCAGTGGTTCCCAAACTGTGTTCCGCGGAATCTTAGTGTTCAGAGAGGCCTGAATGCGTTTTCCATAAACTCCTGGAATAATAAATAAGTACACCAACAAATGCAATGGTGTAATAACATCTCTTTCAAAAATATGCAAAGTGCTCCGCTACATATATAGTATATATATAGAATATATACTTAGAAAGTGCGAAGCGTTTCGTTAAGGAACAACATTTGAGAAACACTGTTTAAGAGACTCAATGTATTTCTCCAAAGCTTGACATGCCAGGACCATTGCAAGACGGCTGGGATAAAGAGCTATCCTCTTCAGAAGTACCAAGTGACAAGCATCGAAAAAAACAAATTTTGTTTGTGCCACTTTTGATATTATGACCATAGACTGCCATAGAGTATAGTGCTAGCTTAGAGGTACTTCACCTGATGGTTTTAAAATGTTTTATGCATGTGAAATGTTGCAACAAACTACTGCTAGCAAGTAGATTCAACTGATAGCATATCTTGGCCGTCTTGCACTGGTGACACGACAGTCTTTTCATGTCAGTCGATTTAAACCGTATCCATATCTCGATCACATGTTACAATGTTGTGAAGTCTTTGTCTGGGAGCTTTTCATCTGAACTGCTCACAGTATTCGACGTCAGTATTGAGGCCTGCTATAACGATTGGTCTCGATGTGAGCCTCGATGTGAGCCTCGGTGTGAGCCTCGATGTGAGCCTCGATGTGAGCCTGTTTCTGTTGAAAATCTTTTACATGCTATTCCAAACTTACATTTGTAAGTTCAATTTCTATAAATTATATTTTGATCTATATGTAATAATGAATGTTGCAAACACTACATAGTGATTACATATTAAAAACGTCTTACTGTCCATACAGTATAATTTTTAATTTGTAATAGGAAACAATGATACAATCATGCAAGCAATGCTTCTGTTATATTTTGACTTATTTTAAGTATCGCTAGGCGAGAAATGAAAGGAGCAAAAGCAACCAATGATAAGCTCAATTTTTTTTATAGAATTGTTTATGTTACATACATAATCTAATTGATTTTAGTTTCGGGAACATATATATTTAGTCTCGGGGGAAAACCAGAACTACTTGTTAGAATGCATTAATTTAATCAGACAGGAAAATCCTTTCCTTAGTAGACTTAAACGCTCCTAATTACTAAGACACTAATACAAATGTTAAGTAATAATCTTGTTGTTGAAGGAACACCTGATATATATGCGATAGTCAATAGTATCGGATAATGAAAAAGTAGTTCAGATAGAAAGAAATACAAATGTAACTCTTGATGTCCAGAGAATATATTTGTGTCTAATATTGTCATTACATTTACCCACTCAACTGGGTTTATTGAATTCAATTTTTTATGTTCTACAATCATTTTGACTTAGAGAATGTAATAGTTTCAAGAAGAAAAGTAATTGCTTATACCTTTTACGTTGTTTAATAATGCATTCCTTGAAATAATATAAAAACAATTGTGACAGTGGATGACTCTAACTCCGATGATATAAACAGGAAAACACTAACCACAGACCAACATCAAAACATTAAGGATATAACAAATATTTATAGAAATATTGCACAACATCAACATAAACAATTATAAACCGATTGGATTGAATAAAACATTAGATCTCTTCTTAATTAACAGACCTGGACTAGTAGAAAATTAATACGTTGTAAGACATCCCTTGACTAACAAAACAGTTGAGGACCACGGAATTAAAAGTGATTCTAGTTATAAAAAATTCAATAGCTAAATCCTTGTCAAGATTATTTAGTGTTGTTGTTTTTTTTTTTTTTTTTTTGTGGTATTGTGATACTACTAATACTACTAATTTCTTGTCTTACTTCGACAAAATAATCTAAAAAATAAACTCACAAACAGAAGTCTCACGTAACTGTTGGCTAGAACACGACATAAAGGAGATGAAATATATGAAACCTTTCGGACACCCGGTTCAAAGCAGATTGTAATGTATTTATTTCTTGGTAATTTATAGAAATTAACGCTTCCATGATTATTAAATGAACCTTGGCATTCAACCGTGGATATATATTTTGGAACTCCAACTCCAACCATAGTTAGGCATCTTGAACACTTCAAGATAAAAGTAAAGTTTCCCTTTCAGACCGTACGGACCTATAGACAGATAATGTTAAGGTCATCTGTTTATACGTCCAACGGTTAACGATCAGGGTGTCATGTGGCCAGCACAACGACCAACCACCTTTACTTTCCCCAGCTAAAGTCGGGTAGTTGGGTGGACTCAATGGCGCACTAAAAACCCCAAAGTTCAAAATTCTAGCCTTCACCAAGATTTGTACCAAGGACCCCAGGTTCGGTAGCCAAGCGCCTAACCACTAAGCCACCGCGCCTCTTAATTGGAATCATTTTTCAGCAGCTTTTGGACTACATCTTTTTATATATATTTTTGTTCGACTTATTTCAAAATCAACTAAAATCAACCGCCAGCACGTTACCCTGCCTCAACATGACGCTCGCGTGGAAACGGCTCACTAGAGGAAGTGGCTAGGCTAAAGGGTAACAAACACAGGACTCCCGTGGGAGTGCCCACGGGTGGACGAGAGTCCACCTCTTGCACGGCGCGGAGTAGCACGAAAGCTTTCACAGCTCTGTCACAAATCCATGCGCTGTTCCTCAAGGGACCGCCTCATCAATGGCGGATCCTGCACAGTTAGCTTGGTACAACGAAGGTAAATGGTGGAGGCCCCTGGTACCACCCAGTGGTATTGGAAACATCAATGCCCTATAGACATTGACTCGGGTCGCTCCCAGACAGACCTGTGAGGTCCGCAGGTTTTTTTTTTTTTTTTACTGTTTGTTTTTGTTCTCGGATGGATTCAGACAGGTTTTTTTTTTCAAACTTAGAGCTCGAAGAGCCTTCGGCTCAGCTCTTAGACTATCCACACTAAAATCAACACCATTGGAGCAATAACTATGAAATGTTAGCTGGAAGTTCGTACACATTGTACGTAGAAATCAATGGACACCCTACTTTGGGGAAGTTTGAACCTGTAATTAGCGTGAACGATTAGAGATAGAGACATACATATATGTTGGACCTGTTACTTATTTTTGATACGAACAATTGAAGAAGTAAAAAAATGGCGCATCTCTCTAAGAGGTAAGATTGAGCGTATGTCTCGATACCTCCTCACTAGTACTCCAGTCACGCCATGAGCCCAGAGAAAGACTAACAAACAAGTCATTGTTAATATCTCAAACATGACTTGAAGATAAATAGAACCATCCACTTCCAATCAATAATATTACATCAAGTTGGCCAGAGTTTTGCGTTACAAAAGGCGGGAACAACATTGTGTTTACTTACATCTGCCAGCTTGGAATTATCGTTCTGGGACTTTGACTTTAGGCTATTAGTTCTGACTGAAGTACTTTCGCTGGTAATATAAACTAACCCCCCCTCCCAACTTAGTTCCTATTGTACTCTCCTGTTACAAAGAAGAATTATTAACATCTTGTATTTTTACCGAAATATTCTTGTTCCTCTCCTAATTCTCATTCTGCAGCAGACGATACAGCGCGTGCTTCTCGTCATAATTTTTTCCGAAGCCTCGTTTTGGTAAATAAGACAAAATCACGAGATGAAATTTCACTTCGGCTGTCAGTTTACGCTGTGTATCTTTCCAGGTTAAGATCGATACTTAAGGAGATTTTTGTAACGCTTTATACGTGTCTTACAGATTGTAATCGAGAATTAAATTGTTTGTTTTCAGTATTCGATTTCATTTTCCCAATTGCACGTAATCAATGTCACATTATATCAGTCATGGACACGCGAGAATCAAAGAGAGAACTGCTGCTATTTGCATCGTATGCTAGCACATATATTTTTAGAGTTATCTAGCTTTTATGGGTATAAGGATTAAAAAACAAACTAAAAATCGTCTATTTATACATCCGTAGAGCATATAAACAAATAAAATTATAACATTTAAATGCAAGAGAAAATCTCTAGGTTAAAAAAAATGTAATCATACTTCTTATTATAAAATTATTTTTTTTATATTAGAGATTTTCACACTTCAGTTTAATCACAGTATACGCTTTTTACTTGCAATTTCAATTTGTAAAATTTGTCGTAAAAAGGAATGAGCATTTCTATGATCTTCATTTATAATATTGTGTATTCTGGAAACGAAATTCAAATAACTATGCAAGTACTCGTTTAAAGTGGTGATTAGTTCTATAAATAAATCAGCACGAGTCTTATGTTCTTACAGCATTAACAAATACATAACCTACTATAACATGGTGTCAATAGTTAGTGAGATAGGCCTTGTCCTTGTGGTTGTTAAAGGTTGTCTGACTTCGACAGATTACTCTGGAGATGTCTGGGTTTTTTTTTTTCGGGTGTCAAAACCTTTAAACAAACTTAGATGACGTTTAATACTGAAATGGCTACAGTCGAGTCTCTGTTAGTAATGTCAAGTTATCCCTCTGTAGTCCTAACATGAACTGACTGACAAAGATATCTTGTAGTTGTGACCCATCTAAGTCGTAACGACACTTAATGTCTCGTTCAAAGTAAGTCAACTATGGTGCGTCTCTATACAAACTAATAATACTAAGTGTCTTGCATAAGGTAAAAAACAAATGCTGCAAAAGTTTGTCACAATAGATTTACATGTCTTTTTATTTTCTTTTTCAGTACATTTTGTAAATCTCTCGGATTCCGCTAGTGGAGATTACAGCATTGTACAGCCTCAAGGTTGTATAGCCTCAAGGTTGACCAAGAGAGATAGAAAGGGTGATAACAGACATTTTTAATTTTAAAAAGTGGGGGGGGGGAGGAACACTGACAAAATTTTTGGTGACAATCGTTAATGAGGTAATATTTGAATACTTACCTTTTGCAAGGTCACGGCCGTCACGTTGTACTTCTCAGCCTCGGTGTGAATGAAGGTCACCTTGTTCCAGTTAAACATCTTCAGGATGGACACGACGCTGCCGCAGATCTGGGAGTCGGTGGGTTTGGTCCGAGCAAACGTGGGATACCGCTTCCTGTTGCTGACTTCTGGGTCAGTACAGTGCTGTTTTAAAATAAGAGAGAATAGGTGAATAAACGACTTGTTGAAATTTACTGTATTTTAATGTGAATTTGTTTAAGAATGAGAATAGATTATCTTTCCACTAAGCACATTTCTTTTTTTATTCTGCCATACGAAAAAACAATAGGTATATTTAAAAAGACTTCAAATTTCCTAAACAATAGGTTTCCTTGTCTAATTCAGACCATACGATCCATGCTCTAAAGGCAAGAAAGAAAGAAAGAGCACTTATATGACTGACTGGTCTGACTTAGTATATGTAACGTGCCCTTATCTTTGTGTCTTTCTGAATATTTTACTAGAGTATGATTTTGTAATCTATGGTTCAGTAGTTTATGCATTATTTACTTTGAGTCTTTTGTCTTGGAATATCTCTAACACTTATGATAGTGATCAATAATATATTTTCTTAGATCAATGTAACGAAAGATTAGATTGAAGCGTGTTTAGAAATCAGATCAGAATGTATGTTTCATCAGATCCAAGATCTAGATCTAGTCTTAAGATCGAATGACCGCATCAGAAACCAAGAGATTAGAGACAGGGTTGCTGCAGCGAGTGGACAACATGATGACCTGCTAACTATCGTAAAAAAAAAACGCAAGCTAAAAATATATGGCCATATTACAAGAACTTTTATGGTTCGCAATAACCTTTCTTCAGGGAACAGTACCAGGAAAAAAGGAAGAGGCAAACAGAGAAAGCGATGGGAGGACAACATTAAATAAGAATGGACAGTCCTGCCAGTGAAAGAGGTTCTAACTAATAAAAAAGACAGAGAGGAATGGAGAAGAACGGTCGACGAATCTTGCATGGTGCCCCAACGGTCCGAAAGACTAGGGGATAAGTAATGATAAAAACTTGTTACAACAAATAGCATTTAGTAGATAAAGATAATAAGACCTACTATAACATTCTTTTTGTTTTTTTAAAGAATATTGAGAGCTGGATTTTTTTGGGTCTTATTTCAAAGTCCAGTCTAAGTAATGATCTAGATTCTAGATAATATAATACACTAAGGAATGAAGCTGCTGTTATTTCATATTTTATTTCTGATTTCTCTGAATCGCACTACGTTGAAGCATAAATATATTAATTGTCGTTCACAAATCGATCTTCAATGTATGTCTGATTTAACGTTACAAAAACAGAAATGTTTACGACATTAAGTAGACGTCAGTAAAGTGATAGAGGTTTGGTGTCAGCTATCTTTGAAGAAACAGAATAGAGAAAACGAGAGAGATAGAGAGAGAGAGAAAAAGAGCGTGAAAAAGATAGAGAGATAGAGAGAAGGATATATATT
>JADKLZ010003886.1:7037293-7048277 GCA_021533235.1 Biomphalaria straminea | reverse complement strand
TCTACACAACTAGTGTTTCTACAAAGCTAGTTACTCTATTTACACAAGAAACGTTTCAGTTTACACCACTAGTGTTTCTGTCTATTTACACAACTTGTCTTGTCATCAGTTAACAACTATTGTTGTCGTCTTTTTGTTTTAATACCTTTTGTATTCCTTCTTCTGATCTATTTGTAAGTTTTTTTTAATCAAAGAATGGAAACACTTGTTATTTTATTTTCTGGCCTTCTCTTTCTTTCTCTCTTCTTTTCACTATCTTCCTTTTATTGCTACTTCTTAAACATTTCTTTTTCCTTAACATTCTTATCATCTCTTTTGATTACTTTTACACTATATCTCTCTACTTCCTTTTCTTTAACTCTATATTCTCTCTCTTTCTCTCTCTCTCTCTCTCTCTCTCTCTCTCTCTCTCTCTCTCTCTCTTGTATTTTTTAAAATTTCTTCCTACCTTTCTTTTATTTGCCTTTTTGTGCTATTATCTCTCTCTCTCTCTTTATTTCTCTATTATTTGTTTCTCACTGTATCCCTCGTCTCTCTTGTTTAATCTTTCTTTGTCCTTAATTCTTGAAATCTTCCGTATATTCAGAACTGCATGATAAGCGTTCATCGCCAGCTTGTCCATCGCGACGAAAAGCAACGCATTAGTAAATTTAATGATAGTTTCGGCAGCCACAGTCAACGTTTGCAGTTTCTGTTTGATCGAACGTAGGGAAGGTCTTCACGGATAAAGTTAACAATGTGTACAGTGAATACTTTGTTCACTTTTTTTTTCTTTTTTTTTATTTCATGAAAAAGAAGTATTTACTGTGCATTAAATATTAATTAGGTATGATGGCCTTAATAGGGGGCAGTTCCTATCCTTAATATAAGAAAGTTGATGCTACGACTTTGACCCATGCTAGGCAGCTTGCACACACACACACCATGCGTCTAATGGTCCTCTTATTGTGTGTGTGTAAGTGTAAATGTGTGTGTAGGGGAGATAATTCATAATACTGCTCAGTCTTGTCTCCTGACATTTCTGTAATGCTTACTTAGACATAACCATCCCATCTGTGTTGCGTTTCAATTGTCTGCTCATTGCTGTGTCCCAGACCAAACGGTTTTTTGATTGCTCAGCTGCTGGACACCTCCTGGTCTCTCTCAGTTGTCTGTCGCAACACACACCAGCTGTCAATGTCAGGACACTGTTTTGTTTCATTTCCTATTAAGCTCAAAATTACATACAATATTGAAAGGTCAAGTTTTATGCAAATACCAGAAGTGAAGAACCACCTGACCCGAAAAGTGAACTAAATTTTGTATCTCCTGCATAGCGCTGTTGCAGAGAAAATACTTACAACAATGCTAAATGGGAACAAAATATAATCATATGTGATAATATGAAGACTCTTTCTCTCTAAAAAAAGATAGACATATTGACATACATACACACAAACAGAGAAACAGATAGATAGATAGATAGATAGATTGAGAGATAGAGAGATAGAGAGATTGATTGATTGATAGATAGATATTTATCTGTTCTGTTTAATATGTATTTTTTTTCTTGAGTTTGTTTAATCAGAATATAAATTAAAAATGGCCTATGAGGGAAAGTAAAAATACTTTTTCAGCTTTTTCAGCCTAAAATAATAAATCCAGATTACATTTCTCTTTGTTCTAGGCATGTCGTAATATCGGCTAGCTAAAAGCATTCATTTCTAGTTGTTATTACCTAGCTTCGTATTAACTGGGCAATATCTAAATGCACTAATATGTCAAGTTAGATGTCAGTTGTCGTTGTTTTCTGTTCTCGCTGAGACGTGTGGAGTTATATACTTTGGGGAACATGTTCCATCAAAACAAAAGGATTAATGTCATGCTTGAAGGTGGATCAACACGTTAGTGAGTAAGTTAATTGACTGGAGAGAAACATAAGATCACGTGATACAATCAAGACAGACACGGACTAACAGTTGGCGTAACAGAATAATTGATGAAGTAAAATTTTATTGAAGTTAATGTTTAATTAGAATTCTACATCGACCCACCTTTTTTTTTTTGTTTTATTGCAAACGTAATGCTATCTCGTGTCAGGTCTAGAGAAGCATAAAGCATACAAACAAACAGACAGGGTATATACATATACAAACCATACAATTATGGGGCACACAACCAACATAACGCATACAAACAAAAATATTAAATAATAAAACATACAAACTTAACGCATACAAGCTTAAAGCATACAGACGTAAAGCAAAAAAAAAACTTTACGCATACAAAAAAATTCAATAATAAAGCATACCGAAATACAAACATAATGCATCCAAACACTAAGCATACAAACATAACCAATACAAACACAAAGAATACAAACATTAAACATAAAAACATACAGTTTTCAAACATTGATATATGAAGAATACAAACCAGAAGCGTACAAACATAAAAGAAACATCAAACATAGGAGGCGCTGTGGCTGAGCGGTAAAGCACTTCCGAACCGGGGTCCGGGGTTCAAATCCAGGTGAAGACTGGGATTTTTAATTTCGGGATCTTCGGGCGCCTCTGAGTCCACCCAGCTCTAATGGGTACCTGACATTAGTTGGGGAAAAGTAAAGGCGGTTGATCGTTGTGCTGGCCACATGACACCCTCATTAACCGTAGGCCACAGAATCAGATGACCTTTACATCATCTGCTCTATAGAGCACAAGGTCAGAAAGGGGAAATTTGCTTTTACTTTACTTTTTAAATATATGAATTGAAAATACATTCCCATAATGACATTGAATAGTAACTAGGAATCGAAGAGCACTATATTTTATTGAATAGTAATTAATTAATGGAATAACTAGTGGTGAAAGTAATGTTTAATTTATCTCTGTAGCATATCCAGGCAAAGGGACATAAATGAAGCCAATTAATTGAATCTCCAGACTCATTATCTCCCCCTGCGAAGTATATAGATCTAGTAAATGAGTTTGTGAAATCTACTCGACTCCCAACCAATAGAATACATTCAGACGCAGTCAGCGAAAGTTGATTTCAGGCAATGAAATATGTATGTCCTTTTAATTCGTGCGTCGCGGAAAACAGAATCCTCCACAACCTGGCGAGTGTCCAGACGACACTGCCAGTAATAGGAGGATCTGGTTCAGTTAATCCTTTAAGACTTTTAAACTGTTTTCCTTGTAGCCCATAAGTGGTCGCTGTCTGCTGGTCTACGTCGGTCAGTCTAGGGATTTCGGTTGTGGAGGCGCTGATCAAAGTGAACGGGCTAGGTTTTAGAACAATCGGGAACTGAGGGTGAAGAACACTTCCAATACGGTAAGAAAGCAGGAGAGGGGGGGATGTCAGAGTAGGGAGAGAGAGAGGGAGACGCTGCAGCTAATGTGAAGAGGAAGGAAAAAGTTCACATTCAAGTAGGAAGGAGGTAGGCACATCTTGGTATGTGGGAAAGGAAGCATGACAGGAGCGAGAGAGAAGAAAAGAGAAAGAAATCGAGCCGATACAATAATCACGGACTAAAATATATTTTAACTCTTTGATAACGCAACGACGCTCCCATCGTTGATTCTATCCAGATATAAATTCCGTCCAAACGTGGAAAATAATTTCGGTATCAAAGAGTTAGGAGGCGAGGTGGCTGAGTGGTAAACCTCTTGTCTTCCGAACTGAGGGTTTCGGGTTCAAATCCTGGTAAAGACTGGGATTTCGAATATGGGGATTCTAAAGCTTCTCTGAGTCCACCCAGCTCTAATTGACATTTGTTGGGAAAACGTAAAGGCGGTTGGTCGTTGTGCTGGCGACATGACACCCTCGTTAACCATGAGCCACAGAAACATATAAACTCTACATCATCTGACCCATAGATCCCATTGTCTGAAAGGGGAACTTTACTTTTTTTTTTTACTTTAAAAAGTATGTGGGGGGGGGGGTCGTTAAAATGTTGCCCGTTTATTGAGATTTCAAAAAATAAAAATATAGAAAAGCTTGTTGTTGTTTTTTCTTCAAATGTACATTAAACTTGTTCCCCTCTATATTTTGTGTTCGACTACACGTTAATGCACAGACTTAAGGGACACGACGGAAGATGTATCTCGCTCTCTGGCACCTCCAGCGATAGAGCGCTTATTTCGTTGACAGCCCGGACGTTAAACTCCTAAGTGAGACAGAACATGACCACGACAAGACCAAGACAACTTCTGCCCAGACTGAGATAAATAAAATATACGCAATTTTCTTGCTCCGTTTGGCGGATGCGATTTTATGGTGGCCTTTAAACCTTCGTTTCGGCTCAGTTTTTTTTTATAAAGTTTTATTTCTTTTGCAGGCTTGGGAGTTAAAGTTCCCCTTTCAGACCTTGTGGTTTATACGGCACACGACATCATCTGCAGGCTTGGAAATGATGGGGAAAAAAAAGAAAGGGGGAGAAATCCCTTCGACTCATTCTTGTCGTCTGAAGATCAAACAGTCATGAGAATAAGTGAACAAAATTGTTATCAGTGAATACAACATTAGACTTTTTTCCCCCATTGTTACGTGACGTTAACGCCGGGGTCACTTCCGCCATGGCTTCCTGATTCCATGATAGTGTCACCCAGCAAGAGGAAGGAACGCTGCAGACAATAAAGATTTGGGGTAGGGGGATTTAAGGGTGTCGCTGGGTTGGGGGGGGGGGTGATATCTCTTTAGCGGATGTTTGATTTTAAAATCTCCGTCGCTAATGGATCTGTAAAGATTGGGGGAGAATGGATGGGGGGGGGGGCACGGGTGACTCCCATGATTTTTTTTAAATAGAAGATTCTTTGAAGGGTGTGTGTGTTTGTATCAGAGACAGTGTGTGTGCGTGTTTGTATCAGAGACAGTGAGTGTGTGTGTGTTTGTATCAGAGACAGTGAGTGTGTGTGTGTTTGTATCAGAGACAGTGAGTGTGTGTTTTGTAAACATTATCTTTTCCCGGAGCCACAATACTTCTAATAAGAGACACCAAACAACATTATCAGATTCTCTTGTTTTGTTTTGTTTGTAAACCTAACCTAGGACTCGAGCAAAGGTTGTTTTACAAAAAAAAAAATAACGCGCTACTCTTGTTGAATTCATTCTTTGAATCATTAAAGGCATACCTCTTTGTCACAGATGCCATTATAGATTTGTTTGTATATTTCACATTTAAAAGCTTGTGTGTAAATAGAAATATAAACCCTTAACTGAGCCTCAGGAATTACCCCACAAATATAGACCCTTGACAGCACCTCAGGTTTTACCCGAGACGTAATTAGGATGTTGCAAATCTATTGGTTAATTTGAAAATAAATAAAGACATTTTTTAAAAGAGTTAGCGCCAGAGAATTGGCGAGGCTAGAAAGAACGCCAGTCGATGAAAGAATTTTCTAGTATACAGTCGTGTTTTCTAAGAGCTCTGATTTAAAAGCCTTTGTAATATTACTTGATCTTGTTGATCTGTAACTTGTACATAAGCTGTACTTACGTTTTATATTTAAATAAAGTTCCAGAGTTTTGTTTTCAACAAATAATCTTTTATTGTGAATCCTAGATCGTCATTTATTCAACTATTTTAATTCATGCAAAATCCCCGGCATAACAATCATCATTGAAGACATCACTCTCTTCAAGAATTGTTACACTCTTAAAAGAAAGGGGTGGTTTGATCAGGGTAGTGACTGGTCAGATCGTATCTGGTATTAGTATTTTAACAATCAATTGTTCAAATCATAACGTATAATATAGAGTATTGTCAGAGCCAGTTACGGTTCTTATGAACATTTATAAAATTATAGGTCATCTGATTCTGTGGCCTACGGTTAACGAGGGTGTCATGTGGCCAGCGCAACGACCAACTGCCTTTACTTTTCCCAAACTCATGTCAGGTACCCATTAGAGCTGAGTGGACTTAGAGGCGCCCAAAGGATCCTGAAATAAAAATCCCAGTCTTCATTGGGATTCGAACCCGGGACCCCCGGTTCAGAAGACATCGCTTTACCGCTCAACCACCGCATCTCCTATTTATAGAACTTATCTTAGAATTAAAGTAGTTTATAAGAAAAGAAAAAATAACTCATATATAGAACCAGTTGTGGTTTCGCGAAGATGGCGGTAATATTAGTATATTTTACTTACATCACTATTGGACCCTTTTTTTCTTTTTCTTTTTGTAAACCTGTTATGGTTCATAGAAGATACTTACTTCTAATCTACCAATCAAGAGGCGCAACTACTTTTTACCTCACATATCTTTTGTCACAGTTAGTTTTTCATTGCTTATTATTGAGGAGAAGTTTGTATTTGTTAAGGAAAATGTCCTAGTACAATCCTAGTAAAGTCTAAGGCTAAGAAAGCAATCCCTTAAAGAAAATTCGATTCCACTGCTCTCTGGCTAAATCCAGCAGCCACCTGACTCCAAACTACGATGGTACTTCATCCCGTTGGATCTGGTCAATATAGAGTCGAGGTGAGTGTTGATGCTTGGGCAAACCAGGGTTTTTCCCAAACAAAATAAACCAACATGGAATACAATGTTTATAAGAGAAACGAGAGTAAAAAAACACTTCTTAAAAATTCTACTAAAAATGCAAGGCATCTTTATGATCTTTCTGCTACTTAAGCCCACGTCTCAGTAATATAAGAACAATTTAGCTTCCCTTCTTATTACGACTTGGGTTCCAAATATTCCCCTATGTAACTTATACAAACTTTGAAATAGCAAATATTGATTATAGTTAGAGAAGTTTAATACTGTTGTAGACTGGTCCCCTTCCCGACTGACCACGTGAGAACTTGAAGAGTTTCTTTATGATTAGAGGCGAAGCTGACCTGAGCTAGTGTGTCGATGTGTCAAATAACTGGCAAGATCGCTTATATTTCAACCGATGATTGTTTTTCTTGAATCTGGTTTGTGTGAACATTTCATTAGGAGAACTGTGAAATTATTTCTATTACTTGGATTATTGATTGTTCATAGCGGATTGTGCTTCTACAATCAGAAGGATAGCGGCGACCTGACAATCGGTGAGTTAAGTCTTCTCCAAAGTCGTAACAATACATTTTAGGTACACTAACAGATGTGAAAATAGATTGGACAAAGACACCTAGAGGGATACAACATCTGTATAGTACTTACATAGGATATCATTGGGATGTTGTAGACCCCAGCCAGCATCGCCTCGTGCACGCATGTGCCTTCAGGGCCGATAATAGCGTGCACACCTTTCTTGATGAGCTCAGAAGTCTGCCACAGGCTAATGTTTTCCTCGCCGTGACTCTCGGCTAGTTCAAACTTCAGCTCCGTGTCTGGCAGGATGTTCGAATCATTGTTCACGACGTCAATGGCGTAGGTTAAAGCTCCTGAGATAAGCCTCCCGGGCAAAGGAAGCCCATGTTTGCGCGTGATGTTCAATGTAGTGATGTAGCCAATAGTAAGCTCTTTCGGTGGCGGCTTGCGAGTCGTAGATGCGACTGGTGTAGTTGTGAATAGAGTAGTCCTCTCTTGCGTTGTAGGTTTAGTTACATTCGTAATGATTGTTGGTCCGGCTTTATAAGAACCAATACTGGTCGCATGAGCAGAAGCAGGGCTTGAGACCACAAGAACAATAACTAGTATGTACAAGATTGCTTTTACTAAAAAATTGTGCAGAAACAAATTCAATTGATTTGGTGATTGGAATTGATCTCCCTTGGAATTTAGATGGTGTTGGCCCTCTATTGGCATGATTCGATGCAAAATTTTGTGAACAATTTTAATGCTCCGATACTTTTGTCAATCAGGTGAACATTTTCTTATGTTCCACGCAGCTGTTCCTAATTTGAACAAAACAAAAAAAAAAGAAATAAAATGGAATGTTTTATAATTTAATACTTACCAAATTTGTATTTAAAAATGCATTAACAATATCATTTCAAAAAGATATTACCTTTACAAAAGTCATAAAGCGATTGTTATTCTCTTTGAATGTTAGATAAAAAAAAACTTTTTGACATTTTATTACCCCATCTCCCCTCCCCAGAATCCTGGCTAAGTGAATGTATATACAAGACTTTAGAATATTTCAATGATAGGCCTTTAGGTCTAGATTGGCGAAATTCTCGTGAATATTGTTGAGTGGCATGAATGTCTGTCTTACAAGAGAGCTCCCAGCATGCAACGTAAAATAACATTAAGATGTAGCATGTAGTATGCAAAAAAAGATGTAATAAATATATAATAGCAGCCAGGATAGAAGACAAGAGTAAAGTAGCAATTATACACAAAACACTGAACCATAATCTCCAAATACAAAAACAAAATTTGATAAAATACTCAGAAAGACACAAAGATAAAGGCACATTTCTCGTCCATTATGCTAGGACAAATGTGTACAAATGCTACTTCTTCCCTATTGCCATTAGAGCATGGAATAGGTTGCCTGAGCCAGCCAGGAAAACCAGTGACTTGGCAGAATTTAAGTCACTGGTAAATATGCATGACTGAATGCATGACGCGTAGGACGTAATCATCTTCTTTTTTGAAGTAACGTCTGTATTATATAAGATAAGATAAGAAGATAATAAAAGAAATGTCTCTGTAGTATGTTTCAAATAACTATTTCGAACTAAAACATTGGAAAACATTAAATTCAAATGGATTTGATCTTTTTCACTATTTCTTCTACTAGCTTGAATTCTATTCATGTTTCGGCTGGGTGGGTGTTCTGAAAACTCCTTGAACTAATTTCCTACAAATTTGACTCTTTTTCTCTATTTTCGAGTCACATGTTGAACGTTTAGAAAGAGAAGACAGAATGAAGACACTTTGACTCTACTAGGAAACTATCTTGAACACAACGAGCCTCAATCAAATCCAGATGTTTCAATGTGATGTCACTAATAAACACGTACCAACCCTAACCCGCCACTGTCGTGACCCAAGTCTATTGACAAAACTACTCAGCTGACAAAAACATAAATAAATGGCGCGCCGTGTTGCAGACGATCTCTTCTGTGCGAGTTACTTGTGAACCAGAGCTATTGTGATTTGGTTGAAAGTCTACTTTATTATTCCTGTTCTAGACTTGATATAGCTTTTGTTGTGACAATTTTACCCTTACATGATATACAGTATAATACACTGAAACTAAAGTTACAAGTGTACCTCTATTCAACTCATAACTTTATGGCACCTGGATAAAAAGATAAAAAAGGGGGGTTGGGGAAAGAACAAGTAGTATTCACCCGTCGCTAAATAGCAGGGCCGGACTTAACCATTGTTGGGTCTTCGGATTTCACGGAGCCCAGTTTGGGTAGGGATACGGATAATAAGTGAAAGTTAAGAGTTTGTAATAGAAAATAAATTCGGCCTTGCAATTTATTCATTCTTTACTAAGTACAGAATTACTTTACGAGCCTTGCGTGTTGCGAAGTCATACAGTATAGCATAAAAATTCTATTTCCTACATAGTTCACGCTGAATAACAAGAATTACCAAATGTTTCAATCAACGAGAATTGCTGACTTAAGTAATTCTTCAATAGTTTGAGGCGCGAGAAGCTTCTTTCACCAGATTACACAATTACGGGTAAGGCATAATGCCGTTTTTTTTATCGCACGTAGAATGGGCGTTTGCCATATTGAATGACACCCCAAAATGACAACTTTTGTCTATATATCTCATGAGATTTGTATGAGTTTTCAAAAGATTTTATTGATTTCCAGAGATTTCAGGAGCTCCTGATAAATCAGAAGGCCGCGGGAAATCTGTTTTAAGTTATAAAATGGTTTAATTTAATAATTTAACCCAGATATAGCACGGGTCCTATGAAAGTGTAGGGCCCACTACGGTCCCATATGTTGCAATGGCCGCGTCTGCAAAATAGCGGCGTGGGTTGTGTTAGGTAGTGTAGTTTAGTATTGCGCACATTTTTTAGATAGTTAGTTTAGTCTTTTAGAATTGCGCACTTTTTGGTACCGACATTGAACGCACATTTTATGACGACACAGACTGTAGGGTTAGAGATTAAGATTGACGTAATAGGATTTCAGTTACTGCTAGGCTCTCGGGGTGATCAGACGTATTTATCTTTCGACTAGACTGTGGCCCATCTTGTAAATAAATTATTATTGAATGTTATCTCGAAGTCAACTTGGTTATTTGAACATTTGTTCCTCTTCGTTCTTGTTCTTGTGATTGTTGGCTGTGAACTCGCACATAATAATTTCATCGATACAACTATACCCAAGCATCTAGTATCCAGAAGGAACTTAGAAATACAGTAATCTACAAACAGCAAGAAGAATACATTAACAGTGATACAATTACAGTGGACTAGTTGGTAATAACATTTCTAATCTCACAGATTTATTGTTGTTGGTCTAGATTCTAGATCTTTTACAAATTTAATTCCATGAATGATCCAAGCTAATTGATTACTCTTCACTTCGTATACATTTTTTTTTCTGGTTTCATAGTATCTCCATTGAGGTATTACATTCTTTGGCATATCTCTAGTTCTAATTTAAGGCTCCATCATTAAGATTGTCACAAAGCAAAGAAGAAGCGAAGGGCCACAGTTATATGTAAGATCTTCAAACAACTAAGCTAGAAGATGACACCAATCAGTTAGAGCCCTCCGGGTAAGGTCAGCGCCCAACTCAAGAAAGGTCTCGCAAACAGTCAGAGTAAACATACACTATATCAATTTAATCAAGTATTTATTATTACGCGCTGTGATTGACTTTCGATATTGCAATGTTGACACATTTTTAACGAGAAGTGCTATTTTTATATTCTATTCATATATAAATTACTTTTTTTAAAATGCAAAAAATACCTTTATTTAAGCCTATTCATTGCATTTCGTTTGCTACAATCACGGCATCAATTACATTAATGATATGGAGATATATAAAGTATGTCATCTTGGAAAATTTTGATAGCAAGAAGCATATATTTAGAATTACCATTATTCATTAAAGTTAATAGTACTGTAAGAGACTTGTTAGAAGA
>JADKLZ010003886.1:6981837-6994394 GCA_021533235.1 Biomphalaria straminea | reverse complement strand
GGCCTGCTTTAGCACATCTCTTCATTCTGATCTATCCCATGCATTACGTCTCCATGCCTGGAAGTTTAGCTGATGTAGAATTGCCTAAGGGACGCCTGTATGTTGGTTTTTGCCGGTGAACACTCTTTGCTTCTCTATTCTCTGACATTCTTGAAAGATGTGCCAAATGTAATCAGCTCCCTTTTATTTCCGTCAGGGGTCTTCATAAAGCTGGTCAATTTCTTAGTTGGTGCGAGTCCTCCATACGGTTTCTTCATACATAGTACCATAGATTGTTATAGAAAGACATACAAAAATCTTTGGAAAAAAAAAAAAGATAAAACTGTGTTAATTAAGGATATATCCCACTTACACAACGGTATGAAGTCAAAGTCTTATATCAAGAGTTCCTGTTAGAATGTTGAAGGTGTTTAAAGTGCCTGATGATGTTACAACTATTTCACATACTTCTGATTTCTCTATTTGAAAACCCGCAAACACTCTACGACTAGGAATAACCAAGTGGACACTTCGAGGAAATAAGTTTTGATTGCAGCTGTATAAATGTTAAGACTTACTCTTTTAGAAAGTTGGCATGCTTTTACTGTCGTCTGCTGTGGCTATAGAAGACAAATTTCAATAACAAGCGTGGAAGCGTGGTCGAGAGGCCAAGTGCGGCTTGATCTTGGCTTGCTTGGCTACCTAGAAGGGGGCCCGAGGTTCGACACCCGACTCGGGCAGAGTTGTGTTTACTGAGCGCCCAAAGGCAGCACGGGAAACCAACTCCTAGATACCCCCTCCCCCCCCCCCATTGGTCCACAAATGAGATTGGACCAAAGCGCTCTGAGCATGCTATAAGCATGAAAGTAGCGCTATATGAAAGCTATAATAATGAAAAATAACAAAATTTTCGATATACCGGTAATGATTCAGTACTATTAGTTGGATCAAGTTGAAACTTTAAAAATGTATTTATAGTGATGTGAGTGATGTGAGTGATGTGAGTGATGTGAGTGATGTGAATGGTGTGACGCTTAAAGTGAAAACTAACTAGATTATGTTAACATCAATACAGCTGGTTACTTATCAATTGACCTCATTCACCAATCGTAAACAAACAACATTTTCTCTATATCTTCTATACAAATTACGCAATACATGAGGCTGACACGTGATACGTATTTTTCATTGTTTTATCAATATTATGACGTGGCGAAATGTGTTTATTTAACATTTGGTGAATGAGGTCCATTTACAATCTACGTCACGGTCCTAATTCTGCCATTAAGTTTCCGAAACACAGTCTATATTATATAATTCCTCTTGAAAAAACAATTGACACTTAGATTTGATTCATGGGTTGACTAATAAGGGGGAGAATTTAGAATTTTAGTTTTTTTCTTGTTATTTACCGTTGTTATTGCCCTTATTTTAGGTCTTTCCCTATGAAAACAAGAAATGTATCTATTCTTATTCTTAATCTTATGTTGTGATTCTTTCAGGGCCTACCAATAATCTCGTTTTCTTCACTAACGTCACCAGTGTGAGTGATGACTCTGTCTTCAACATCCCCAATACCTGTCTCAGCAACGTTCAGATGTGAAACGGAAGTATTGAAGATGTCAAGACAGCATTCGCATGCATTGACAAGGGAAGCAGCTTGCAGAGCCACTTGAAATAAAAGTGATATAACTTATGAATTGATTGAATCTTCTGACCTTTTGAACTCGTGTTTTGTAAAATAAAATAAAATGAATATCTGGGAGGTCAAAAGTAGAAAGAAGAATATATTTTCTAATTTTATTTGCCTTTTTTTCAATTAATATCTACTTAAGTGAGACTTTACGATCTAATCCTATATGGTTAGGTTGCCTTCCTACGTCTCTCTGCCTAGTTCACAGTACACCTCATGTCACCCATATATATATATCTATCTATCTATATATATATATGTTGTATTATATATATGTATATATACAATATAATACTCATAAATATATATATATTCGCAAAACCAGTTGCAACCTATATATGTTGTCTCACCTAATGCAGGCCTATCTAAGTTTTCTTATTGTTTTTTCCTTCAGATTAGAATAATATTAAATCACAGGCAATCCTTCGAAGGATCACTAAAGATTACAGCTACAAGGTTTGAACTCCGGTCCTTCGTGACCATCAGACGACAGTCTAGAGAGCACACCACATGACCAAGTAGCCATCAAACACTCTTAATAGAAAGAGAGAGAAAAAAACTAGAAATATAGAAGAAGATGCCGGGATATTATTTATAACAATCGTAAGACATAGAATGAAACTAAATGTTTTAATTTATAACAAGAATGATTACACTATTTATATGGTATGTTACTATATTAAAAAAAACAGCAGAACAAGATTTGAAAGGAATCTGTAATGTAAAAAAAAAATTGCAAGGCCTGGACAGATCGTTATATTGTATTGTCAGACATCAAAGTCATTTTGTTACTTACTATCAATAATGTAGATGTAATTCTCTTGACAGAAAATTCTTTATATCTTCAGCATTGTCACAAAAGAAATAAGAAAAGAATAGAGTGTAGACTCAAAGGTTTAGGATTGTATTATTAGCTTAATGTGTTTTCATTCCTACAGTACGCATGATTTCAATACATCAATAGACGCAGTATAACGTTGTATGTACGTTTAACGTAAGCTCCAGCACAAGGCATAAAAACGTTTCTTCTTCAATTATAACACGATTCATTCATCGATTTGTTATTTAGAATGTAAAGCGTGTCCGAAAATTAACGAGGAGTGCAGTATATTACGTGGCTACCCCAGCTGAAACTTCATATTTTTCTACATCCATTGAAGAGATAACATGAGTCTTACATAAAAAAAATTATTCCTTAGTTACAACTTGAGTCATAAATAGGTTTATTTCTTAACTATGAGTCATAAATAGGTTTATTTCTTAACTATGAGTCATAAATAGGTTTATTTCTTAACTATGAGTCATTAATGGGTTATTAAGCTCTAGCTCTAGCATTAAAGTTCCAATCCGCAAAACTTTGGTTTTATGAAGGTTTATCCGAAGACCGATTTTGAGTGATTCTTAATCGAGGCTCTCCGTCATCCCTTGTATACAGATCTTATCTTATCTTATTCCCGAGTAATACTATATCGTCTGCAATGTCCAGGCCTGTCGGTTAATTTCACGTCATGGGATTCATTCCCTTTGTTGAGCCAGTTCTTATTTGGTCAAGCCCTAACAAGAAAAGACTTTTTCATTTTACTTGGAAGCTGATGTTTCTCTTCCAAATTATCCACACATTACGATTTCAATGATCCATCCTATCTGTTTAGTTTATTGTGATAGCAATATGCTGATAGATACTTATTATTGAGAAGAAAGAAAAAACAACAAACACAATATTGACATTGCAGTATAATTTTCACATCACCTTAAGAAATATAGAAAAACCAAATCTAAGTTGGAGATAGCTTCTACTGTAGCTGACAAAATCACTATACTGCTTTCCTCATAACGCCATCGACCAAAGGAGTTTGGACAACTGACCGCGAAGACATCTTAACTATCTGAACATCACTAAGCTGATTCTTGCTACCTACCAGAAGGTGGAACCTGCTGCTTCATTAGAAATGTTCTGGATAGACACTGCTAAGTAATATTAAGTTCCCCCTTTCAGACTTTGTGATCCGTAAGGTAGAACATGTATAGGTTGTCTGTTTCTGTGTTCCATGGCTAACCAGAGTGTCATGTGGCCTACACAACAATCAATCTTTACTTTCCCCAAGTATTGACCGATTAGATTTGGGTGAGCTCATGGGCGCTCTAAAATCCAGAAATTCAAAATTCCAGTTTTTACAAAAATTTCGAATCCGAAAACTAAGTGCTTCACCTACCAGCCAGCACAGCCCCAATTTTAAACGTACCCATCTGAACTTTACAATTTGAGATTCACCGCTATGTGGAGCAACGAACTGTGTTTCTTGCATAGACATAGATAAATATAGACTGGCCAATAAGAGAGTTTTATGAAACAAAAATTTGTGAATTCCAATTGTGTGTACTTTATTTTATGTCTATAAATTTTGTTTAATCTCTAAGACTGAAGATCATTCAATTTTTTTAATATTTCAGAATTCGGAAATCCGAATTCAACAGATATACATGTTCTCAAGTTACATGAAGTTACTTCCATTTTTCCATTCTATATTTATTTATGTCTATGGTTTCTTGTTAACAAATCTTGATCCTGGGAATTCAAGAAAAATTTGAAGTATTTAAATTTAAAAAAAAAATTGGTTAAAAGTAACAAGGCGCTAGAAAATGTTGGTTATGTTCAACTATTTGCGCAAATGTATATAGATGTATATAAGTATTTATGTATTCGTTCTTTGTAATCCTTGACACTAGTATAAGTAAGGCCAGCTAAAAATACTGAAACCAGTTTAGTCACAGCTGAAACTGTACATTCTTGTAGTCCTCTAGCTATGATAGTAACTATGAACATAAGCCTAGGGCACTCAACCATTAAACAAGTCTCTTTCATATAGACACATCAATGCCCGACTCCAGTGCACAGGGTTTATTCTATACAACAAAAGATTTGGATCACTAGAGTGACAGGAGGACTAAAATGTTTGAGGCAACGTTGAGTGGGTCGAGGGGGGGGGCTGTATAATGGAAGGATTATTTTCATTTCATTCTTTTTCTTTCTTTATTGTCTACTATCGGAAGTCGTGCGAGATAAGTCTTATTATTATAATCAAACATTGCTAACAGAACAGTCAACGTGTTGTTGCGGCTTGGATTTAACGGTGCAATGCTGCTAGTCGTCTATGTGTTATAACAGTCTGAACGTAATGATCTATTGTACAGTCACAGTATAATGGTGTTAATGATAACATACTTCTAAAGAGAATTCTAATTCACTGTGCTAAATGTCTGCATGTTTTGTCTTTGTACTTGGTCAGCTTGACCCAAAGAGCTTGAACACAGACAGTGATGTCCCATCTGAAATATGAGTTCATCGACACCCAGATCGTCTGTCAAATAGAGCTTCATTCCCAGCATGCATTTGATGACAGTCAATTAACTTTGAAAGACGTGTAATTATTATTGAGACGTGACCACGTTGCACATTTTAGTTGTCCCAAAATTTTAAAGAACTTTTAAAGAGCTTTTAGATGTTGTTTTATTTTAAAGAACTTTTAAAGAGCTTTTAGATGTTGTTTTATTTTAAAGAACTTTTAAAGAGCTTTTAGATGTTGTTTTATTTTAAAGAACTTTTAAAGAGCTTTTAGATATTGTTTTATTTTCAAGAACTTTTAAAGAACTTTTAGATATTGTTTTATTTTCAAGAACTTTTAAAGAGCTTTTATCATCATCATCATCATCATCATACTCCATTTGAGTGAGGGCTTGAGAGGCTTAAATCCTCTCTTGCAAAAGCCCTGGACAGAAACCCTGCTGTCTTGCGTAGTGCGTAGGCGTCACCATACAGGTCGAGAAGTTTTGGTTTCCCAGACCTGTCGAGACGGAGATCAGCAAGTCTGGGGCAGTCAAACAAAATATGAGGTACGGTTTCCTCTTCTTCCCCGCAGCGGGGGCACCGTGAGTCAAAATTTGGCCATAACCGTGAAAAGTATGAGCCAATAGGACAGTGGCCTGTCCTGCACTGTGCTATAACAGCTTGCTCAGGCCTGGACAGCCTCCACCACGGGGAAGTGCGGTCAGGGCGTCAAAGAGCTTTTAGATATTGTTTCATTTTAAAGAGCTTTTATATATTGTTTTTATTTTATAGAACTTTTAAAGAGCTTTTAGATTTATTTTTTTTTTATTTTAAAGAACTTTTAAAGAGCTTTTCTATATTGTTTTATTTTAAATAACTTTTAAAGAGCTTTTACATATTGTTTGATTTTAAAGAACTTTTAAAGAGCATTTAGTTATTGTTTTATTTTAAAGCACTTTTAAAGAGTTTTTAGATTTTATTTTTCTTAATTTTAAAGCACTTTTAAAGAGCTTTTAGATATTTTCTTTTAATCAATGTTTTTTTTCCACTGCCATGTTTGCACTTGGAGAAGCTAATCGTTGACTAACAATTAGTATTCTGTTAGAAACGAACGTGCATTCATACTCTGGCACAGGTCGAGTTTCGTTAAAATGCATTGTTTTATTATTTTTATTATTATACTAAAACAAAATAGTTTCCACTCTTTGGCACTGCCATGGTCTAGCTTTGAAGTCCCTTTAACCTGTGGAAGTTGTATGAATAGCGTACTCTCATATTGTCATTTAGTGTAGTCTGCAACTATTTGGTATCGTACAATTGATATACGTAAGTGCTTCACTGGTACAAAATGATCTTCATTCACTCTTGGCCCGGAATGAATCACAGGTGATATATATGTGGTGGGTTTGGGTCCACAGAAATAAAAATAGATCAAGTCAACACGTAGGCCGCTTGCAATCTCTTTATTGTATAGTATATTCTAAAGACCTGCCAAAGGCAAACATAAAGTAACAAACATTAAAATACATTGTCAAAATTAATAGACATAAAAAATAGATCTAACAAAAGACAAAAAGAAAAACTCCAGGAATATTACAAAAATAACCACAGTCCAAAAATATGGGCGAAAACTTGGGGTAGTGCTATTATATGTAAATTACAAAATAAAATTACAATATAATATAAAAAAGTACAATGTAATTACCTGCAGCCATACATTAGCACATGGTGTAGAACCAGGCACAGCAAGGGAGTGGAGATGACGTAGGTGCAACTACTAACAGAACCAACTGTGGCAAGAGATGCCGGCCGAATGGTCCAGTATCCACTTTGTTATGTGGGGACACCGGGCGCCATCAGGGGGGGGGGGAAGGTCACGTGGCTATCGGCTAGCCGGTGTGGCCTGACCAAAATACCCACTCCATTACCTATACTTAGGCTATAGAGATCTATATAATTTTTTATTTTTAATTCACACGTTTTTTTTTCTTCTAAACGTTACATGTACGTCTCATAGTTACAGGGGGGAGGTGGCTGAGTGGCCAAGCACTTGGTTTCCGAACTAAGGGTCCAGGGTTCGAATCTCAGTGAAGACTACTTTTGAATGTCGGGATTTTTAGGGCGCCCCTCCGTCCACCCAACTATAATGGGTACTTGGCTTGAGTTGGAGAAAAATGACCATCATCTGGCCTTCATGGTTACAGCTTATAAAAGGTAATTCAGAATCATCTGGCCTTCATGGTTACAGCTTATAAAAGGTAAATATCAGGTGGCTGCGAGGACAAAGTAAGAACAGTAGAACAAAAAGCAGATGGGCCAAGACTGAGCGAGAAATATTGAGAAATACGACTTAATGAATTTATAGATACGCCTAAGGACATCTAGGGTAGGTTTACTTTAGTATTACATGCACCCCCGTGGCACGCCTATGGACATCTAAAGTGTAGATTTACTTCAGTAAGACCTTACCTCGTGGCACGCCTATGGACATCTAAAGTGTAGATTTACTTCAGTAATAACTTACCTCGTGGCAAGCCTATGAACATCTAAAGTGTAGATTTACTTCAGTAATACCTTACCTCGTGGCCGCCTATGGACATCTAAAGTGTACATTTACTTCAGTAATACCTTACCTCGTGGCACGCCTCTGGACATCTAAAGTGTAGATTTACTTCAGTAATACCTTACCTCGTGGCCGCCTATGGACATCTAAAGTGTATATTTACTTCAGTAATACCTTACCTCGTGGCACGCCTATGGACATCTAAAATGTACATTTACTTCAGTAATACCTTACCTCGTGGCACGCCTCTGGACATCTAAAGTGTAGATTTACTTCAGTAATACCTTACCTCGTGGCCGCCTATGGACATCTCAAGTGTAGGTTTGCTTCAGTATTACCTGTACCCCCGTGGCACGCCTATGGACAAAAACATACCGTCTCGGTGCTAGCGTTTGTTTTTTAATACTTGTCCACAAGAGATCTTTATTGTATCGGTGAAATGGTGGTAATCGATTATGCACTGCCCGTAAATTCAACCCTGTAAAGGAAAGATCTGCACTCGCGCTGTTAGTATCTAGATCGAGACGGAGTATTGAAACCAGCCAGGACAACTTAAGGTAAGACGAACGTTTTTGTCATTTCTTTTCGTAATCTTTTTAAACAGGAAGAAAAACAAAATGGGGGAAGCGAAGGAAGGAGAAAGAGTTATGCTAATTTTTTTTTTACAATTTGTTTTCTAGAATGTGCAAAATGTTTGATAGCTTTTTATTCATATCAGTATCGACCTATTGTACAATAGTTATATTTTATACAATGTGAAATCTCAATATGTGATACAAAATCTTGCAATGACGATAGTATGTACTCGCCTGCTGCGTGTAGTTTAAAATAAAATAAATTAATGTCCTAATGCAGAACATAGGTAAATAATAAAAATTAATGTAACAATGCAAGATAGCGTGTGAGTCTTAAAATATAATGTCCTAATTCAAGGTAGCTGTAAATCATAAAAGAACTAAGGATAAACTAAGGTATAAAACTTGTACATGGATAAAGTACCCAGCTAATCTAACTTTGTTGTGAGTCAAAAAATATAATTTCGTATTCGACACTATGTATGATTACAGTAAACAAATTTAAAGTTGAAATGTTAAGAGTAGAGGGTGGTAGGTGATCAGGACAGTCGTTTGGTCGTCGTGATGGCGTTGGGTTCATACCCTGCCCGCTGCCGTCCGCCCACCTCACCACCCGTCCCTCGCCAGGTTTAGACTAACTTTAGACTAGGAAGTAGATTATCGGTATCTTGAAACATATTAAACAGGGTACATTTTAAAACAATGCCTTAATGAAGTTTCTATCACTTTGTACTGTCTTGAAAATAAATCAGTTGGAATGAAAATCAATTCTACCCGGAGTCATATTATAACAAAGATTTAAATCAGCAATAAAGAGATTTTACGATTTTATTTTAACACAAGAAAAGAAATATTAGACAACAGACACCACACAATAGTTACATTCTTGAGAAACAAGGGAACACACTGAGCATTAGTACAAGGGAGACCATCATAGGAAAACACATAACATCCTCAGTTTGGAGTTTCATAAATACAACTCTCAGTACTGGAATCAGAAATAGAAATGACCCCGAATAAAGGAAGGCTCCAGTGGTCGAGAGGCTAAGTGCGACTTGAGCTTGGCTACCTAGAAGGGGGCTCGAGGTTCGACACCCGACTCGAGCAGAGTTGTGTTTACTGAGTTGTGTTTACTGAGCGCCCAAAGGCAGCACGGGAAACCAACTCCTAGATACCCCCTCCCCCCCCACACTGGTCAACAAATGAGATTGGGCCAAAAGCGCTCTGAGCATGCTATAAGCATGAAAGCAGCGTTATATAAAAGCTATATAAAAAAAAACAAAAAAAAACTACTAAAGCTAAAAGTTCAAGGTCTCGGTAATAACGAAAAATCACCATTGTTTTACATGTAATCAACAGGTTGTCACGTATTCGTCTGAGGTTTGATGTAAAATTTTAATCTCCGACTACAAGAAACACAAGTAGTAGTTAGTCATGTTTGTCACCAGCCAACTCACTTGATCAACAGTCGGAATGTACTTTCTCTCATTTCTACACGTAACCCAGAACCCTTACATTTTAAAGCAACGTGTATATCAATGACGCTATATTTAGAACGATAGTGAAGCCATTTTGTCGCGAGTGTCAAACTTAAGATTATCAGAGAGAATATTAAGTGAATAAATTGTCAGCAAAGGCGCGATGGCTGAGCGTTAAAGCGTTTAGATTCCGAACTGGGAGTCCCGGGTTCGATGGGATTTTTTAAATTTCGTTAGCCTCTGAGTCCACCTGGCATTAGTTGGGAAAGGTAAAGGCAGTTGGTCATTGTGCTGGCCACATGAAATCCTTGTAAACCGTATGCCACAATAACAGATGGCCTTTATATCATCTTCCCTATAACCTACAAGTTCTGAATGGGGAACTTTGAAAAGATTGACATGAGACGTCTCCTGTTAGAACACTGACTAAAATCGCCTTTTTTCTGTCTCTGTCTCATTCTTTCTCTATCTCTTACTTCTCTCTTCTCTCACTCTCTTTTTTTTTCTCTCTCTCTCTCTTCTCTACTCTTCTCTTTCTTTCTTCTCTCTCTCTCTCTCTCATCTCTACTCTTCTCTTTCTTTTTTTTCTCTTCTCTCTCTCTCGTCTCTACTCTTCTCTTTCTCTCTTCTCTCTCTCTCCTCTCTCTCTCTCTTTTTCTCAACAATAACAATCCAATTCACGTTGTGCTGCTTGTGCGTCATGTCTGTTTGGTATTACTTCCTATTTCCAAACTTCTCAAGTACTTGGTGTGATATGCTTGTGATATGGTTGAGTACACTTCAAACTTTAAAAGAAAAGTTTATTTTCGTTTGAGTTGTACTATAGTTTAGAAATTGTTTTTTTTTTTAGTTTCGCTACACATATAAGTTTTATTTTTATTTCTACTAAGAAAATGTACAGAGACCAATGATTAATGTATTAAATATCTTCCCTTCTATATCATGCTTATTGCATTTTACTCTAAAGTTGTTGGGTTTTGTGGTTTTTTGGGGGAAATGTGGGGATAAGGTATGTTGGCACCTGTGGCGCTCAAGAAAAACAACCCTGTTTGAATCCCAATAAGTAATTCCTGGTCTACATTTCCCAGAGTCACACATGATGGTAAAGAGTTGTAGTATTTGTCACAAGCTATTTGAGTCGCATGTCATTGGATCATCTCATCTCATCTCTGCCTGTGGACCCTACTGAGGCATAGGCCACCAACCAGCTTTCTCCAGGCATCTCGGTTCTGGGCGAGTCTCTCCAACTGTCCCAAAATGTCTTACCCATCTGCGTGGCATTTACTTCCAAATTCGCGGCGCCATGTGTTCCTGGGCCGTCTCTTCTTCCTCTTTCCTAGGGGGTTCCAGGTTAGGGCTTGCCTTGTTATGTTGGATGCGGGCTTGCGCAGGGTGTGACCTATCCATCTCCAGTGTCTCTTAAGGATATCTATTTCAATGGGCTGCTGTTTTGTTCTTTGCCACAGTCAGCGGATCATGTCATTGGAAGCTATGCGATAAGTTCGCCATTACCTTTCAGTAACATTACGTAGGCTCTGACCCGCTCATAGACATACATGAGATTTACAACGTTCGGCGCCTAAGCCCAATCTATTTCGTAGGGTCATATAATCAGTGGCGTAGCAAGGTACCCGTGGGCCCGGGTTCAAGAATATATTGGTGGGCCCCCTCCCTCAATAAGACGACTGTAATGTGTAACAATACATTGAGGTAGTTCTGGATTTCTGACCTACTTTAACCAAAGTCACGTGATGGCTGGCAAACAAGAGGAGAATCCCCTTGTATTCCTATATATTTCCAATGTTGTTGCTCCTCTATTTTTACAAACTTTTACATTCACAAACATTTTTACATTTGCAGAGTACATCAATAAAGTTCCTGAATGTTCAAATAACTATACGAATGTTTTAAAAAAGGGCCAAGAACTGTTTAAGGATGGGTTTAAATTATCAATTATATTTCCTTTATAGTAATGATAAGCGTCAACACATTGCCGATGATACATTCACATACAGAAGAAGATGTTTTACAAAGATTTCTGCAAGATTTAAAAAAAAAGTTTGGTGTAAACTACACAATTACACACACATACATACACATATATATTTATGGGATAATATGTAAATCAGTTGAAACAATGTTTTAAGAAATTTACTGAGATACTATATATACAAAATGTTACATTAAAGTTTACAAAAATGCGTCGACGAAATAGATCTAGATCCATTTTATTACTTAGAAACCAAATTTAACATTGAAAGGGCGGGGTAAGACACATTTGGCCTGTGTAACTGTAAGAGTAGATCTAGATTTATCCTTGACTATCAGATGTGTTATTTGTACGCTAAACAACTCAAGCCTATTACGCACAAGGAAAAAACACATGGCAGTCTTTTCATCTTTTATAACAACTAGTCGACATATCGACTACACACTAGACTAGGCCTCTGAGCTATCTGACCAATTCATTACACACCGGTCAGCTGTCCAACTTTTAGTGTTCTACTCAAGCTCAAGCGTGTTTACTTTAAGGCAGAGAGGAAGGGGGGATGAAAGTGTTACTTTTTTCTCTAGGATTTGTTACCCGAGTGCTAAGATCTGTTAAGTGTAGTCATTGTTTTTAGATAAGAAATCTTGATCTCAGTATGAGTATGGCAGATTACAGGCCCACGCTTCGGTACCTCCTATCAAAGGTTTAACTATTTTCTTTTAGTTGAAACTATTAAAAAATGTATCTCTAGATTCTCCTAGTCATTAACAAATTATAGTTGCGTCGTTGGAGCAACCAAATGCAGCACAATGCCTGCCCATTTTGACAATAAATACTAATGAAATTAATGTGGCTATACAATGTTTGACGACTATCACGTGACTCGGGGGGAATCCGGAACTACCTCATTCTCGTTTTCAATCATTTCTGTTTCTTTATCTATCGTATCATGCG
>JADKLZ010003886.1:6955307-6971837 GCA_021533235.1 Biomphalaria straminea | reverse complement strand
CATTGTATATTTACTAATGGCACAGCTTACAGACACGCAAATACATGTATTGTATATTTACTAATGGCACAGCTTACAGACACGAACATACATCTATTGTATATTTACTAATGGCACAGCTTACAGACACGAACATACATCTATTGTATATTTACTAATGGCACAGCTTACAGAGACTAAGTTTCGCTTAGAACATTTCTCCCCACCCAACACCCCCCCATACTTATTGTTAGAAAATAGAACGCAATATCCCCCTGTATGTCCAGATGCACGTAAGATGGTAATCGATAAGACCTATTCGCGCTCTAAACACACAGCCACTAGCAGGCAACAAGTGCAGACAATGTCTCTTTAAGTTTATTTCTAGGCACTAATCAATAGCTTTTATGTCGTTATTAATGGGTTTCTCAAAATATTATAGTGGGTTCTCCCCCTTGCCTCATGTAAAAATAATACAAGAATTAGAACAGTGTAATACATTCTCCGGCGTCTACAGCATATGCATTATTTAGTATCACAAGAATGCAGGTGAAGTCAAAGAATTTAGACAAGACATACTAACGTGAGAGAGGCAGTCGATGCACTTGTAGCGGAAGTAGATTTGTATTAGCAATGACTGTAGTAAGACTATCATCTTGTTAAAAGCTTTAAGAATGTATTGCGCTCTGGAGTAATTAACACGGTTTTGACCTGTAAGAGACAGACAGAATACCGTTCGTGGAGAAGTATTACAGCCAGAGTACCGTTCGTGGAGAAGTATTAACTGCAAAGAATTTGAGTCTATCTTGTCTCAGAGAACTCTTACGAAAACGGTATTACTTTGGCAAATGAAATAAGAAAATTTCTCTAGTTGTATTTTAAGTTGGGCCTGATAAAAACTAACGTTTATCCGGACACTTGTCCAAATGTTCGCGTTGTGTAGGAGAATTTGTTTTTTAAAGACCGATTTCACCTCTCGCTTTTAGTATTATGCACACCTTTGGAAAGACAGGGGGAACGTAGTGTGAGAATCGCTGCCAATGTTATAGAGACAGTGTAGTGGTCAGTGTAATGGTCAGTGATGGATAGTAACCATTTTTCATGGTTTCCTTAAATACGAGTATTATTTGCTGTCGTTTGCTCTGTTTCTTTTTTTTCTTTCTATACCTTTCATTCTCTCTCTATCTCTTTTTCTATATCTCTTTCTCTCTATATCTCTCTTTCTCTATATATCTCTCTTTCTCTATACATCTCTTTCTGCATCTCTCTTTCTACTATATCTCTCTATATCTCTTTTTCTATACCTCTCTTTCTCTCAATATCTCTCTATCACTCTTTCTATATCTCATTCTCTCTCTCTCTCTCTCTTTTCTTTCTTCTAAACACATAGGGACCACTGGGTGAGAAAACATTGAGAATGCGAGAAAGAAAAATTATAGAAAAAAAAAAGAAGTCCAAAGATCAACATTAGAATTAGAGCTTAGAGAGAGGAGCTTAAAAATAAAAGTATAGAAGATAACTAGAAGAGATGATCAAGTAGAGCTAAAAGGGTAGATGGATTAGAAATAAGGTGAGCTTACAAAAAGTCGTCGACGGCCCATGGAGATCTGTCGTACCACAACAATGTCCCATCACTTCAATGAGGCCATTATTATCATAAATAAATTCTATGTAGCTAGTTTATCTGCGTCGATTGCATATTGTTGTTGCTAGTGTATGCTATTGATTTTTATAAAATACATTGCTTAACAATTATATTTTTAAAATCTAGTTGTACAAATGGTTGAAAGTATGTACATATTTCATTAAAAAAAAATTAGGACACGTTTTAAAACTACTTTATAACTGGGATTCGAACTCGTGGTCTCTTATTTCGGATGCCTACCACATGTTACTTATCCACCTGTCGTACTTAAATATAACAAAAACTGTGTTAATATCTAAAACTGCACTACTCTGAATTACGACAAGAAATATATATATATATATATATATATATATATATATATCTCCTCATGCGTGTTCGAAGATGAGCACATTTCTTATTTCCTATGGACTCGAAGATGGCTGTAAAGTCCAATCCTCGCTTTAAAAAGCCGGCCGCATATGTGACATGGGTTTTATCAGTTGCAGATAGGCCTGCTTCTTCTCTCTGCTTTCTGTTGGTTCGGCGCTCTATCGCACTGGCCACTCTACTTTCTTCAAATCTTGAGACTCCGAGACTCACAGCTTCTCGCCATGAGGAGCGATCTAGTGCTTCCCAGCCATGAATGTCGATACCGCATTCCTTGAGGGAGCTCTCGAGGGTGTCTTTGTAGCGCTTGTATTGACCGCCTTGGGAGCGCTTTGATGCACACAACTATCCATACAGAAGTCGCTTGGGAAGGCGTTTGTCTGGCATGCGGACTACATGTCCCTCTAATCGGAGTTGGGACCTTTTTACTGTCGCATTAATACTGTGCATGTTGGATAGCTTTACAATTTCTGTGTCTGTGGTCAGAGCAACACACTTTATGGGTCAAGACACAGAATATGGTCAGTACATAATCTCACAAATCTAAACAAACACTTGGCAAGACAATCGAAATAAAAAAAAAACAAATTCACGACACCAACACAGGACACCATACCTTCTGTGCCAGCCCAGAATACAGGACACAAAATACTGAAAATAGACCAACACGTCAATGGCAGCCCAGAATACAGGACACAAAATAGACCAACACGTCAATGGCAGCCCAGAATACAGGACATAAAATAGACCAACACGCCAATGTCAGCACAGAATACAGGACACAAAATAGACCAACAAGTCAATGGCAGCCCAGAATACAAGACACAAAATAGACCAACACGTCAATGCCAGCCCAGAATACAGGACACAAAATAGATCAACACGTCAATGGCAGCCCAGAATGACGGACACAAAAAAGACCAACACTTCAATGGCAGCCCAGAATGCAGGACACAAAAAAAAAACACGTCAATGGCAGCCCAGAATACAGGACACTAAATAGACCAACACGTCAATGCCAGCCCAGAATACAGGACACTAAATAGACCAACACGTCATTACTAGTGAGTAGAATTACAAAAACATATACAGCTAAAATACAGAGGCGTAGATAGGCTGGAGGAGGAGGTGGAGAATTTAAAGATCCCCCGGGCCCCCTTATTAAATATTAAATAGTACGCAAAATGCGGGGCCACCAAAGAGGGCCACCCACCGAGCACCCAAATGGTGGCGAATTCCTAGTTACGCCACTGCTTTAATGTGTCAACTATTCTATTAATGGCAACAATTTTTTTAGATTAAATAGTTCAAAAGTTAATTAAGAAATCTAGAATAAATTGTTTCCGTTTAAGTTTTCTAGATTAAAAAGTAATAAGACTGATCTAGCTATTGACAGAACTTCCTAAATGTGTACACCAGTCATTGCACAGGCACATCCGAAACTAAAGTTGTAGAAAGTTTTTATATGTATCTTCAAACAAATATCTAGTCTCAAACTGTGCACTTTCAATACACTCAAACTGTGCACTTTTAATTCACCCAAACTGTGCACTTTTAATGCACCCAGACTGTGCACTTTTAATTCACTCAAACTGTGCACTTTAATACACACAAACTGTGCACTTTTAATACACCCAAACTGTGCTCTTTTAAAACACCCAAACTGTGCTCTTTTAATACACCCAAACTGTGCACTTTTAATACACCCAAACTGTGCACTTTTAATACACACAAACTGTGCACTTTTAATACACCCAAACTGTGCTCTTTTAATACACCTTAACTGTGCACTTTTAATACACCCAAACTGTGCACTTTTAAGACAAAGTTGCAATAGATTCTCAAACTAGCGAAGCAGGACGTTTTGGCGCCGCCGTTTTGGCGACGCCGTTTTGGCGACGCCGTTTTGGCGCCAAGGTCGTTTGAGCAGCTCTTCAGTTCAATGATACTAAATATATAGCATAGCGAGGGACTACAGAGTAGCTGACATTTATATTTATCTAGACTTTATTTCCAGTGGGTCTTCCTAATGCGCAAAAAGATAATTACTACATTTTCTTTTATGTAAACATTTTTTTTAATGTGAGACTTACTTCAGCTTACTTCAGCCTACTTCTTTTTTAAGTTGTTTATAGTTTGCTATCTTTAAAACAATATCACACACATACACACAAATACACACACACATATACAACATAGACAATGGTTTTAGCTTTGAACAAAAACATTTGTTTGTTAAATTCACAAAAGAAACAAGCTAACAACATCAGAGAAAAAGGGTCGTATGATCCCATTCGACATAAGGATCATATTCTCAACTGTGGTGCAAAAGATTTTTTTCTCTCGTGTGTAAAAATTTGGGGTATTGTTTTTTTTACTATTTTAATTATATATGTGTGTTCAATTTATTCTTTTCTGTCAAATTCAACAACTCTAGCTTTAATTTCAGTCTTCATAGCATTGAATTTACTAGGAATGAGAACGTGATTTTAATAAGTTAAGACTTCTAGCACTAAGAAGTTTTGTCGTAGTATGACCCGACGTTTAGAAATACGTAAATAACGGAAGGTTGTCTTTCCTCACAGGTCACAGTAATGAGGGTGTCATTCAAACGACTGGTCCATGTGACAGCTGTCCTTGTGTTCATCCAGCTCGTCCACTACCTGTGGTCCACATCGGAGAGAACAAAAAAGATGGCGGTGCCTAGGATAACCCTTCACAACTATGTTCCGCCGGAACAGACGCCAGAGGGAACCTGTTCCTATAAGGTAACCATTGGTACTCATTGCTCCAAGTTTACCTTTGATTTTGCTTTCAGATAACTAGCTTCATCATAGCGTACTGTACCAATTCCACATATCATTAGCACGCTCCACCGAATCACAAGTATGCACCACATATCATTAATATAATTCATCATATCAATAACATGTTTCACCATGTCACTTACTCTATTAATATTACGTGATACAGCAGTTCTCACTTCGGAGACTCGGATTTCTTTTGAATGAAAGGGATCATTGACTTGGAGAATTAATAAAAAAAAAAAATTTAAATATTGCGTCCTCTTTTAACGTCACTAGACATCAGTTCATTCCTCAAAAGCAGTGATTCCAAAAGTGATCCTTATGGACCCCCAGGGGTCCAAGAAAGTGAAAAAAAGAATTAGGAGTCCATGACATGCAAATGGGGGTCCAAGAGAGTGGATCTCATTTAAGACGGAATTCAGTTTAATATAAATCTCACATTAATGAAATCACCTATTGTATTTTACAAATATACATTATTTATAGTTTATTATAGCTAGGCCATTAAATTTTACCAGATTATGGGAATGAAAAACTTATTTTCAATTTTAATACCTAATTTAAATAGCTTAATTTGGTCTAGAGATAACTAATACTAAACATGGCTGAATGTAAATATAAAATAAACGGTGATGTTAATTTTCTACAATTTTTTCTTCTGTTCTCGTCGAACTTATATTGCCTATGTGTCTATGCAAATGACATATTTCTGCAAACAATATATTTATCTATACAACTGGCCGAGTCAACCTTGTCTGGTAATGATGTTTTTTTTTTTATTTCAAATTATTATGGCTCAAGAAATCCACGAAAAACAGCTCTTTGTGAAACCTGTTACTAAAACAACTAATCTCTATATGAAAAATAATCTCAGTAGCAATGGAAGTCGAGCTTGCAAACCTTTAAAAACAAAAAGTTTCCCATGTGTTTACTGATAGTTAACGATATAATATCAGGTGGCCGAGCCTTGCTCGGTTAAATAATTTCATATACCCGAAGTCATTTTTGGATTTTTTTTTTATAATTACGAAAATGAACGATTGGATAAAGACTACTAATTCGAAAAATTTCTTTAGTATTCTGTTTGTTCTATATGTAAATTGGTACGTTCAGACATTTAATTTTGGAATTAGTATATTCAATTATGGCTTTAGTACGAAACATCGAGTGACGCAAATTTCTACGTTATTGGGGAAAACTTCAAAGACTTTCTTACAAGCCAATAATATTAGGCCTACGATAGTTTTACGATAGTTTTACGCTGTCTAGACTGTAGGAGGACTTAAGAGACTTGATATTTAATCGCCATGTACAATTACATATAGAACAAACAGAACCGTCAGACCATAAGAAGTTCATACCGGCTTTTGCCATCCATCTATCCCAGTGGTGCTACTGGTGCTACAGCCCATGGAAGGATATGGCCTGCTTTTACACATCCCTCCATTCAGATATCTTCTAGGCCTTTCGTCACCACACCCTAACCCCATGTTTTTTACTAAGGTTTATAGTTAAATCAAAAGTGGCTGCAGCGTACGCAAACTCGTTGACCGCTTAGAATATTGTGTGTTGGTTTCCTTTTCGAGTCGATGTGAAGCTCGAAGTCGCAGATCCTCAAGTTTCAAAAACGCTCCTCAGAATTTTCTAGCTTGACGATATTACTAATGATTGCATTTACGAATAATAACGTTATGTCAATAAAATATTAACTTCACGTCAATAATAATAATAATAATAATAATAAAATTATTATGTTTATATAAATAATGTTTGTCTAAATGAATCTATATAAAAGACCTTCTAAAAAAAACAAAGATTTAGATCTAACAAAATTATAAAATATTTGTCTTCTATAAATTTAGAGTGGAATTGGCAATGCTGTTACATCTAGATCTAGTCTAGGAAAAAAAGCGATTGAAATCTGGCTGAAATCCTATAGCTCAGACGTAGACGTCTAGATCTATTTGTTTTCCTGAAAAGTTGTGAACATCTTTTCTTCTAGAAATTACAACAGAAAACCTATTAGATTATTATTAGATCTCTTCAACGCCGCAAACCTCCTGCTATTAGGGAAGAATAACGGCGAGCAACATGGCGGTTTTTTCGACGGAGAACTGAGAATCTAGTTGTAAGTCTAGAATCAAGACCTAGATCTAGACGTAGATTGTTTGTTTGTTCTTTTACATGTTTCGGATGTTCCTTCAGAATTGAAGATAGTTACTTCCTAGTCCAAACCTCCCGCAGGACGACGGGGGATGGGAGCGGGCAGGGTTTGAACCCGGGACCATCGATAAATCCAAACGACAGTCCAGCGTGCAAACCGCTCGACCAGGCAGACATCCAGATTCCAGATTCGGCGTCCATATCTTTCTTTTCGGCCTACATTATAGCTAATTAAAAATATACAATTAATCAAATTCTTATTTTAACGTGCCTTATAATAAAGGGATCAAGCGATTAATTTGTAGAAACACTTGGAAGCACTTGAGCGTCTTCAGATAACCACGTGCTTGATTGATGTTCACTGTTTTAAACCTTCAACTACGGTGCGCAAATATCTAGTTGTGTCTATTCATTCAAACGCGATAAAACTTGTTGCAAAGAAATGCTTTAGTGAACGGATGTAAGCCAGTGACGTAGGAGGTGTCAAGTTTTTTTTCCCTTTGACGTCGTGGGAAAAAATTTCATTCATAAATTCTCCATGTCATTCATAAAACCTTCAAACCAAAATAAGTTTTTCCATAATGAGACATTTTTCAAACCGATATAACGGTCGAACTCGAGTTTTCCCGATGTGGCCAATGAGCTGAGCATTTTTTTCTCACTAACATTTAGATACGTTGAAATTTTAAAGAAAATCGTTAGAGCCGTTTTCGAAATAGAAGAAATATATATATATATATATATATATATATACAAGAATTGCTCGCTTAAGAGTATAGGATATATTAACTGTTACATAATGGGTTTAAATTTCAATTTTGTTAAAAAATTTATTGTAAATAAAATGAATTCAACTAAAAATGTAGGTTTAAATTACTTTTTCACTCCTCGTGTCACGGGCTGGAAATTATTTAAACGAAATGTGTTATTTGAAATTGATGAATTTTCAAAAATTCAATATAACTTAAACAGGGGGTCCACGGAAAACAAGAAAACATGTCAAAGGGTCTGCGAGACAAAAAAGTTTGGGAACCACTGCTCAAAAGAGAAAAATAATTATAAGAAAGCTAGAAAGATTTAGAACTAAAACATCACATTCTGAGTCAGGATTTCGTGATTTTATCATCACAGTGGAGATACAAGACACGATAGCAAAAACAGACAACGAAATCATTAAATAGAAATATCTGATATAATAATTTTCTCTTGTCAATTATGATTTTTAATAGTTGTAATGTTTTGTTTGGAGGGGGGGGGGTCGAATCCCGGTGAAGACTGGGATTTTGAATTTTGGGATTTTTAGGGCGCCCCCCTCAGTCCACCCAACTCTAACGGGTACCTGACTTTAATGGGGAAAGTAAAGACGGTTGGTCGTTGTGCTGGCCGCATAACACTCTGCTCGTTAATAGTATGCCAAAGAAACAGATGACCTTAACATCATCTGCCCCATAGATCGCAAGGTCTGAAGGGGAAACTTTACTTTCATTTTAAAATGTTCTGTTTGCTCTAATGTACAAATTGTCAAACATATTTCCGTAAGGACAATAAAGATTTTTATTATTATTATTATTTAGGTGTCTTCAGCTATGACATGCGAACTATCTTACTTTAGACCAGTGTTTTCCAAACTTTTGACCTATTGACCCCTGTTATAACTTTAGCGATTCCATGTACCCTTCGCCCCCCCCCCCTCTTCAGTTTATTAACAGAACATAATTAATGGGTATTAAAAATCAGCATAGTTAACTGTGTGCAACGCGTACCTCCTCCAAAGTCTTACCGTACCCCAGGGGGTAGCCGTACCCCACGATGGGGAACCACTGCCCTAAAAGACTGATCTCTGATCGTGGTCTTTTGTATTTCTATTCTCACGAGTGCTGTACTTGAGAGAAAAATAAAAAGTTTTGTTGATCGTTAATAGCCAGGTGTCTTGCCGACGTCTGTCTTGTGCCTTTTGGTAGAGGCAGACGACGAGAGGTTAAAGTTCTATTCAAAGTAACACAGAGATATTCTCTATTAAATAAAGCGTCTTAACAAATTTAATCGAATAGCTTCAAAATTAAGTCAAACCAATAAAATATTTTTTTTCTTTCGTATCTTTTCCAGAGACACAGAGTTACATTTTTTACAAAATAAATGCACTCTTTTTTTCTGTTCATCCATTTTTGGAAAGATTTTTTTTTTATTTTAAAGCGCCTGGCGTACGTAAAGTAGTTGATCCATGGTTGATCTAATACAGCCTGTGCTAGGATCGATCGTTCAATGGCTTATTGATCATTTGAGATCAATGTCCTTAAAACTCTTGACTGACCTCTATTGGCATAGTCTACTTAAATCCACGTTAGAAGAATCACGTAATTAAAGAAAAAACAAGGTTACAAAGACAGTTTGTGTGGAAACACAAACTTAAAATCGGCCCCCGAAGTGGTCCACCCAGGCAGGTTTCAATATTTTCAGAAAGAACATCCGAATGAAATTATATCAAAGATAAATGACAGATCTTATGTAGTGCCCCAGCGGTCAAGATATACACCTTGTTGCTTTGATCTCTCAACGTTTGCCATGAAAAGCCGATGTTCCACGCAGCTGCCACTTCTCTTTTATGAGTTTGTAGACATAGTAAATAGCCTACTCATATGCGGTGCTGCTGCAATACCGTGAAAGCTGTGTGATTTAATTTGACACATTATTAATTGTCTTAAATTAGGTCTCATTTATATTGCATACTTATTAGGTTTTTTCTCTTTAAATACTGCTTGCATAAAACATTTTTAAAAATTAGATTTTGAGCTTTTAGAAAAAAAAGAAGTAGCCGTTGCATCAGAACTTTGAATGCTCTAGCATCTATATTATCGTGATGTCAGATTTTCATTTTCTCTTCTACTTTATGAGCACTAAACGGGACGGACGGACGGACAGACAGACGGACAGACAGACAGACAGACGGACAGACAGGCCACACAAAACTAATAGCGTCTTTTCCACTTTTGGGGGCCGCTAAAAATAGATGTTGTAGTTTGCTCTGTGTGTATACAGTATAAATATAATCGAACAATTATCTATGATTTGTTGGCAGACATTTAGGAGAAAATAAAATGACCTTTTTAATAGGCTGTTTTACTTATAGAACTACACTAAGAACAGCTGTTGACTTGGAAAAATTAGAGGGATGTGTTAAGCGATTTGTCCGAGCACTCCTCCGACGAAAGCCATGGGAAAATGAGAGAATATTTAGAAGAATTAATAATATAAAGTTATAATATTTATAATATCCTGGATGACAATTGTTCTACAATACATCAAACTTCAATCCAGTGAGTCAGTTATACATAAACTAAGGTCGCAGGTCGCGGGTCATATCCGGCTAGTGTTAAAATAAGAAGAAAAGAGGAATTTAGAAAACAGAAAGACTAAACTCAAACACTAAGAACACCGGCTTTAGATCAGTTGTGATCGTATTGCTAGTATGGGCCAAAGCAGAATGAAGCATGACTGTTTCTATTTCTGCAACAAAAGATTTGTATTCACACACATGTCTGAGAGTCGCGTAGTGTCTGTGAGAGTTTCTGCCAATGAACACTTGTCTAGTTATTAATTATCAATACAACGTACACACGCTAATCCACTGGATTACACTCTGAAGTGGCTCAGCTTTGAACTGGATTGAAGTCTAATCCTTTCCAACTCGGGTAACGCCTTTTAGCCTCAAGTGACTTAAAGGGGAGACCATTCGTAATAGAAGACCTCAACACTGACCGGCAACGTCACAGATCCGAACGACGTGGCAACGAGCTATTGGTCTAAACTGCCCACAGGTTGTGACGTTGCAGTTTGAAACGGTCGTTGGAGCGGACGATTAGGAAAATAGAAAATAGAACCTCCTTTGAAGTGTCAAATGGATCCGAGCTCATTTCACTGGAGGAGAGTGGAGAGAACTCAACATCGCTACTACAATCCTCGCAACTATTCTCAAGGGGCGGACTCCTGTTACTGCAGGTCGTTGACTTGTATCACCAAACTTCTGGTAGACAACTAAACCGATGTAGGAGCAATATATCAAAACGAATGAAACTTGAAGAAATAAATTGAATAACATTCTTGTGATCAATACGATATGTAAATGTTAGAATAATATAGAAAACAAAATCAAGTTGAGATAAAATTAAATCAATGTAGTAGACTTGACTTTTGGAGTCGTATGTCCTACCTCAGACCGCTGACGACAATGCCACCTATGTTGCATCATTCAGAACCAATCGCTAACTTTTTCCCAACGTTACCATAGAAACACATACAACTCCCTCTTACGAGGTAATTCTGAAAAGGACAATGAGGTAGCTATCCTGGTGTGCTCGACTTCGGTCTCTCCTCTATTACATAGAGTCTTGGGATACTAGTCCTCGGTAACAGGGATGTAACGTATTGACATATGCTTAAACAACTCCAGAATCAGGCAGGCAGATGGAGGTTTGCATTGGTTTAGACTTTCTACTCAATTCTGACTACAATTTGTAAACAAATTCGTTTCAAAACTCAATACAGAGAAAAAAAAATTGAAAATCCGAAAGTTGAAATCAGAGTGATAAATAAGACATAAACTGTACACACAAATCAATATTGATGAGTTTCAATAGAAAGACCTCAAAAACAACATTTCCACCTACGCCTTCGCCTCGTTCTTTAGTTTATCGTATTTAGGTTGACCCAATAGCTGCCCCCCCCCCCCAATACAGCCGCTTCTGACTTAATATAACAAGGTGACAATTATGCACACCTGTAAGGTCGAGAGACTTAACCAGCTACCTGTTACGGAGTGGTATGACTATGGGATGTTTGCAGATCAAAGGTACTGCTTGCCAACCCGTAAAGGTGAAGATGAGTGGTCATGTGAAATGTAGCTTGAATATGTGTCGTCTAACTGTGATATTTGCTGGACAGACAAATCTCCGCAACACTTGAAGCTTGGCTTTATATGGATCCCAAAGTACGCGCTGCATTGCCATGATTTGTAATTGTTACTCTACCCATTAATTAGTATTTTCAAAAGTCAAACATTTTTTCTCATTCACTACTTTAAATTCAATATTTCAGATTACATTCTATAATACTAACCAGCATTAAATTCTATTATCCTAACCAGCATTGCATCCTATTATCCTAACCAGCATTACATTCTATTATCCTAACCAGCATTACATTCTATTATCCTAGCCAGCATTACATCCTATTATCCTAACCAGCATTACATTCTATATTCCTAGCCAGCATTACATCCTATTATCATAACCAGCATTACATTTTACTATCCTAACCAGCTGTGTCCAAAAGTGAAAGAGGGAGCTCTCAATATCCACCTCATTGCACACAGCCACGTCGATGTGGGTTGGACACACACAGTAGACGAGTTCTACACTGGCGCAGCTGTTGGTGAGTTCCTTATTGAACTGTCTTTAAAATACAAAGTTGTTGCATTCCTATTTACTAAGCCCGATCTATGCTAATACTCCTATAGCTAAAATGAAACCTTGACTTCTAAGACTACACACGACGTGATCAGACAGAGTGTGGTAAACCAAAGCATTTAGCCAGCTTATTCATTCATTGTCAATGTAGAGATATACAAAATCACAAATGACTCTAAATTTGTTGAAGGATTATCAAAAAAAATATCAGCTGACTTAAAAGCCTTTAATCCCTTTAAAGTAAGTCAAAATCGGTACTGGGATAAAAATATCATCCAGCTTTTTATTCGTGTTCTGCAAGACTATAAGAGGTCATGGGCGTAGCCAAGCGGGTTTCGAATTTAAAATCTCACCTCCATCGGGTTCTATCTCTCTCTCCTTCCTCTTTCTATTTTGTCTTCTTTTTTTTTTCATTGATTTTAACAGTATAAAATTCCGTCTTAAATTTTCTGTATATAAAATTACTTTGAAACTAACGTGCTCTTCAATTACATCTAGTTGATAAAGCTGTAACTGTTTTGAAGTGCCCATGACTGATACCTTTTCCACTTGCCTGGTTCTGACAGTTAAGTCTGTTCTTACCTATCACAATGTGGTCGAGTACATTCCATAAATCAGTTCAATTATGCATGACGAATGGCCCTAGATTGTTCAACTCGTGACTGGCTCTTAACTCTTTCTCTTCTTATCGACGATACGGTCGTTTTTTTTTTTTGACCTCATTAAATTAAATTAATGTTTAATTTTATAAAAATGACTTTGTGGTATATAAATAGAACATGAATTCCCCTTTAATTCTATACCAAATACAACATTTTCTGATAGAAAAAAAAAACAAAGCTTTTGAACCTTAATCACACCAGGGTAGTGAGATAGTAATGAGCAAAATGAAGAATTCCTTCGAAACGTTGACAAATAATTACGCAGAGAAAGAGTTTAAAGAATTTTATGAGACTTAAACCTCAACAGAAGTTTCTTCAGTTTTAATTTGTTTAAATGAAGTTTAAATGAAGTTTGAGATTTAATTTCAAGCTGAAGATGTTAGAGATTGTGCAACGTATAATTGAAACCAATTATCACAAAGTTTTAGATGCAAGGAATGAAATAAAAAATATGAAGAGAGAGTGAAAGAAAGAAACAAATAGAGAAAGAGATCAAGAAAGAGACAGAGAGAAAGAGAGAAATAGTGAAACAGAGAAAAAAAGAAAGGGAAAGAGAGAGAGAGAGAACGAAAAAGAGAAAGAGAGAAAGAAAGAGAGAGGGAGAAAGAGATATTGAGAGAGAGAGAAAGAGAAAAGAAAGACAAAAAAGAGAGAGAGAAAGAGAGAGAGAGAGAGTGAAAGAAAGAGAGAGAAAGAGAAAAGAAAGACAGAAAGAGAGAGAGTGAGAGAGAATGCGTAATAATGTGTTTACTTTAGTATATTACGAACTTATTAGGCACAGTGTATGCCTAGATAGAGTAACACAACAACAGTCTCCATACAAAAACATAAACATTTGTAAAGCCATATAATAAAAGTTAAAGAAATTCTTCTTTCCACTGTTCTATGCTCATGTTTGTACTTTGAGTACATTGATGTCAAGAAATCTAATGTTGTCTTCAGACATTCACTTGGTGATATGAATGTATGTGGTTCGATTCCAGACTGTTGTATTGATCATATCGATATGCAGTGAGGGCTCAATCACTAGTTTAATGATTTTCTTTGTCATCATTCCAATCAATACTTCACACACACAAACAACCACACACAGACACACACACACACATACACACCTTTTTCAAGGGAGAGAACTGACTTTGATTTGTACGAAAGACATTTACTTTATTAATTCCCTTTCTTATTGAATATATTATAGACGTTACTCCAAAAAAGATGATAACGTCCTGCATTTCATATGTCAGTCTAGTCATGCTTGTTAATCAATGACTTAAACTCTAATAAGTTGTTGGTTTGGAAGAAAGACTTATACGAATTTGTTCTAACGTATGGAATAGGAAATGTGCTTCTAATTTTGTGTCTCAGAGTAGTTCATCAGGTCTTACTGTTTGTAAAATTATGGTTCAATGTTTTACATGTTATAGCTACTTTACTTTGTATTTTTCTCTCCTTAAGTGACTCTAAGTTTAGTGACTTTACTAATGATGGCACTCTAATAAGATTACAATATTAGTTTGTTGTAAATCCCATTTCTCTATTTTATAATTCGCAAAATATGTAGGTCAAAGCTGGGACTGCACAGCCACGGGAAACACTGTATTCCTCACTAATCTTCGGACTCGAAGACAAGCCTATTATTATTTTATAATTGTCCCAACATTTTGTTGTTTTCTTGAGTTGAGGAATCCTAAATTCTAATAATGGCCTAACTAAATTTAATTTTTTAGGTAGGATTTTTTAAAGTTTTATTTCTTGTTTTTTTTTTTTTAATAATTTTAGTGTATTCATCGGCGTCACTAAAACTGATGTTAACCGTGAGGGTTAGTTCATAGTGGCACGCCACACCCTGACATCTCCCCCCCCCCCCAGCAAACAAAATAAAATTTACCTAATAACAAGTATCGAGATAAAGACCTACATTGATTGCTTGTTCTATATGTGTCAACATCTCTTGACCATGTTTTCTTTATTCAATTTTCAATATCTACGAATAGTTTTTAATTTATACTAATACATTTGTAACGGTGAAGTAAGAAAAAATGCAACCATTCATAAAACACATACAATTAGTACATAAAATGAAATAAAAAAATTTAATGGCATTTCAAAAGCAATAGGTAAAATAATAAAGGTTGCTACAGACTTAAAGTTTCCTTAGTTGGAATTTTAAACAAAAAATTATCAATAGTAAAAATCTAATTCAATAATTTTTTTTTGCGTCAAAAGCAAACGACGTGACATGTACTAGATTCTATTTTTAAGAATAAACTTGGACTTCCAAGTTATGAGCACTATTTATGTTCCAGGGACAAGCTGCACCAAGTGCATCCTTGAGCTCACAATCAAGGAGTTGGCAAAAAATCCAGAGCGACGCTATATATTCATTGAGATGAAATATTTTTCAAGATTCTGGCGGGAGATTGACGAGAAAGACAGAGACTTGATACGCCAGCTGATCAAAGAGCGTAAGTCTGCCTACTATTTTGACATCCGCTTGTTAAAGAATCATCCGAAATTTATCAGAATAAGGGAAATAATAAGCTTAAAATGATATTCATATTTACAAATTACTTTTTTTTGCCCTTAAGGCCTCTGCCTTAAATGTGTCAAAGAATGTCCTAGGTTAAAGTTAGATGTGAAATCCATCAAATACTTGGCCTTACTAGCGCTTTGCTCTGTGCGCTGCATACTGAGAATTTATTGTGTTTTAGACTCTCAAAATGAATCATCGTTCTGTGATGAGGGATAGGACATAATTGGGGAGGGGAGGTAGATCAAATCGTGGCGCACAATATTTTCTCTTGCTCCAAAGCTGCTCCAAACTTGGTCAAAACCTGCTTCAAACCTGCTCTAAACCTGGTCCAAATCTGCCCCGAACCTGGTCTAAACCTGATCCAAATCTGCTCTAAACCTGGTCTAAAACTGATCCAAACATGATCCAAACCTGATCCTAATCTGCTCCAAACCTGGTGATTTCCGTCTTACATATGCTCTTGACCCTTATGTTGACATGTGTACATTACGAACAGCAGCAAGGTTTTCTGGCCAGGGCCTTCACTAAACCTCTCATGTATTCATTCAAATTGATGAATTTGTTACTGATGTTGACGATTTCTAAAATATATTTAGCAGCTTATGATCAGAATGAAATAACAATAGCTTTTTTTTTTAAATCAAGACAAAAATTGTTTTTCAGGACGTCTAGAGCTGGTGGGCGGAGGATGGGTGATGAGTGACGCTGGGGTCACCATGTACAATGACATCATTGACCAGCACACCCTGGGATTTGACTTCATCACTGACACATTCGGCACCTGCGCCCAAGCGAGAACTGCCTGGCATGTTGACCTGTTTGGCTATTCCAGGGAACACGCGTCAATTCTTTCTCAGGTGAGTCATTTAGCAGTCAAAGTCAAATAATCAGTAACAACATTTAGCAGTCA
>JADKLZ010003886.1:6888830-6903291 GCA_021533235.1 Biomphalaria straminea | reverse complement strand
CTTTCTGTTCATGTCACTCCCTTTCTGTTCATGTCACTCCCTTTCTGTTCATGTCACTCCCTTTCTGTTCATGCCACTCTCTTTCTGTTCATGTCACTCCCTTTCTGTTCATGCCACTCTCTTTCTGTTCATGTCACTCCCTTTCTGTTCATGTCACTCTCTTTCTGTTCATGCCACTCTCTTCTCCGTATCTCTTTTTGTCCCCCTCTCATTCCAACCCAGAATGCATCACACTTACACAGACACACTCACACATACTTGTAGTCCTGTTTACCTGACTTGTTTCCATTGATGTCTCTGTTCCCGTGTTGACACTATGCACACAGTCAGTCACCTGGAGGGTGTTAAAGTGTCATTCTCCTCCCCAACTCTTCACAAGTACAGTCTTTACTCAACCAACGCAACATATTTTCACATGTACATTATGAGCGAGTCTGTAGCTACATTTATTGACAATATTTTTTATAGTTATAATGTTTTTTTTTGTGTGTAATGCATAAATTGTAAGACAAATTTCCTCAAGGAGAAAAAATATTATTAATATTATTATGTTATTATTATCTGATGTAACACCTGACATAACAGTTATCTTCATCTCAATATTAGACGGGTTAACTTGCGAGACTTATATATACTCCGGTAACTTGCACAAAATATTCATATACAACATACGCTGCTCATACGCACCTCAGGTCCCGTTGACTTGTCCCCATTTTAATTTAGACCACCATTGTTTCCTTGTATTAGCTGCCCTTGAAAGGAGAATAGACGCTACTAGTTTTGGGTCGTCTGTCCGTTCGTCTCGTTTAGACCTCTTAAAGGGAAACTCTCATAGTTTTTCAAACTTTAGTTATTGACATATTTAAATTCTGCGTAAAAAGTTGTAATAGTAAACATTATATCATTTTTTTTTTAAATACTTAGAAAATTTTATATTTAATAAATTGGACAGTAAATTTGCCACGCCTCCTAAAAAACGGGGTTCTTTGAAATTCTGTTTTTATCTTAGACATACGTCACTTCCATCAACAATACTAAAAGGGAAACAAGATTTAACCAATCGTATCGCTTCTTTCTTACAGTAGCTGTCGAGCTCTTAGGCTTAGTGACGGTATAGTCCAGAGCTATGCAATAGTTTTATATATATAGAGAGAGAGATGTAAAAGCATTAGGATAACTCAAGAAAAAAAAATTTCATCTAAACCTCTCCCTATCCCAAGAAGTAAATATATCGTGTGTCTGACTGATTCGAACAAACTGGTCAGTGTAAGCTAGGCTAGTCTAGACTACGTGTAGTCGGTCATGACAAGACAACCAAGCGATAATGTTTGTAGTGTGTTAAGTGGTCAGGCGAGAAAATATACACTGCCGTGGTTAGTCAAGCATGCAAATCTCCTTTTAATACGCATATTGTTTTTTACTTACAAGATCCTAGATGTAACCGTATAGACGGCGATTTATTTTTTTAACGAGAATTTGTATCTATGGTCTCACGCTATAAAATGAGTCAATAGATTAAATTAATAGGTTAGTGTGACGTCACATAGAAACCCGGTGAAAGTCTGACTGTTTTGGATGCGCAGAAAAATAACGTCAGAAAAACATCAATTACTAAGTTATTATTTCAAATTTAAAAAAAATAATATACTCATTATCTGTGAATCAAAACACATATTATATCAAAAATTGTCAAAACCATCGGAGTTTCCCTTTAAACAAGAAAAGATATTGAAAATCCAACATCATGAACTTTCAAGGTTCTAATGCAACGGCTACTGTTTTCTTTTCTGAAATTGAAAGTATGCTAGCAGCCATTTTTTACAACTATTCGCTATTAATTGTACAATAAAAACACTGGAGGCTATTTAATAAGGTGGAAAACTATTTACTATATTTTTAATAGATTTATGGAAACAGTTTTCCCTTTTTTGTTAAAAAAGTTTGTATTTTTAGCGGCCCCCGAAAGGGGAAAAGACGCTATTAGTTTTGTGTGGCCTGTCTGTCCGTCTGTCTGTCTGTCTGTCTGTCTGTCTGTCCGTCTGTCTGTCTGTCTGTCCGTCCGTCCCGTTTAGTGCTCAGAAAGTAGAAGAGATAATGAAAATCTGACATCACGATAATATAGATCATTCAAAGTTCTGATGCAACGGCTACTTTTTTTTTCTAAAAGCTCAAAATCTAATTTTTAAAAATATTTTATGCAAGCAGTATTTAAAGAGAAAAAACCTAATTAGTATGCAATATAAATGAAACCTAATTTAAGACAATTAAAAATCTAATATATAGCAACATATTTCACGTTTTAATTTGTTCAAAACTTACAACTTTTAGCAGCGACAAAGAGAGTTTGCAGAGGCGGCCCCTGTTGAGAGATCAAAGCACGGAAGATGTATATTTCTGTCGTTTATCTTTGATATAATTTTGTTTAAAATGAACTTTTAGCAGCGACAAAGAGAGTTTGTGTGATACACAAACTCAGAGGCGGCCCCCGTTGAGAGATCAAAGCACGAAAGATGTATATTTCTGTCGTTTATCTTTGATATACTTTTTTTAAATGAACTTTTAGCAGCGACAAAGAGAGTTTGTGTGATACACAAGCTCAGAGGCGGCCCCCGTTGAGAGATCAAAGCACGGAAGATGTATATTTCTGTCGTTTTTCTTTGATATAATTTTTTTAAATGAACTTTTAGCAGCGACAAAGAGAGTTTGTTTGATACACAAACTCAGAGGCTGCCCCCGTTGAGAGATCAAAGCGGATCTGATAGGGATCCGACTCCTTCGGGGGCCGCCTCTGAGTTTGTGTATCACACAAACTCTCTTTGTAATCTTGTTTAACAAATGTATTGCTAAGTTATATAAGGTCTGTCATACTAACTAGCAACATTTACATATAAGTGGAACATATTATCGCGTGAACTGCATTGTGACACTGTTCATATATCGAAACATGCCTTTTTACTTGCTTGGGTGGACTACTTCGGGGGCCTTTTTTGAGTTTTTGTTTCCACACAAACTGTCTTTGTAAACTTGTTTTTTGGCTTTTCATGAAGATAAACTATTCGTAGCTCTACGATCCCTTGATTTCAGTATCTATTACTCTGAGGTAGAATGGCCACTTTTTTTGTCTCTTTCCTTCTCTGTCTCTCTTTTTTTTTTCATTCGTTTTTCTCTCTCTCCTTTTCTTTCTCTCTCTCTCCCTCCCTGGACCTTTTTTTACACTACCTCTATCCAAGTCAAAACTTCATGGAACCTGAATCCAGTAACCGGAATAAGGCTAGTATCTAGATCTGGACTTTTGCTATACTAATACGCGTTGAAGGTGGGCATCGCCCTGTTTGGATCCGGCACTTTCAAGACTATACTGTACATGTATCCTCTTTAATTTGATGAAAACGTTTCTTGGGCAAATATTAAAACAATCAATGCGTTTGCATGGGAAAGGCGTGTTGGGTTTAATACTAAGATCTTGGTTAAAACATTTTTCGTTACATCAAAGTGTTTATAGTCATCACTTTAGTGACACACTTGTAGAAATGTCAAATATTTGTACAGATGGCCAGATGCATACAAAATTTTAACGAATATTCTATCGTCTCGGTGTAGGATAGTGTGTGTGTTGTGGGATAATGTTTGTGTGATAGTGTGTATGGTGTCATTGTGTATGTGATAGTGTGTGTGATGTCATTGTGTATGTGATAGTGTGATAGTGTGTGTGGAGTTTGGCGTGTTGTTGTGTGTGTGTGTGTGTTAGTGCATGTGATTGAAATAGTGTGTAGTGTGTGGTGTGTGATAGTGCGTGTGGTGTGATAGTGTGTGTCATAGTGTGTGTGATAGTGTGTGTGATAGTGTGTCTGTGTTTAAGAAAGAATGGAGTGAACTAGAAGTCGTTCATTTTCTTAAACTATTTTTTTTGTTTTACTTTTCACCAATTAATTACTATCTGTATAATATTGAGTATTTTTATGTATTACTTTAATTCCATACACGTTTTTTTAGCGGCCCCCGAAAGGGGAATAGACGCTATTAGTTTTGTGTGGTTTGTCTGTCCGTCCGTCCGTCCCGTTTAGATCTCGTAAACTAGATAGGGTATTGAAAATCCAACAGCATTTCGCCGTCTACGTCTTTCATCGGCTGTAGATTTCCTTTCGGTTTCATATGTGTATCCCGCGGCCTTTGTAATAAATCTCGAGAGTTATCACTTGGAAACCGCCTGCTGCAAGGTGCTCTCTTCTATGTTTCCAAGCAGGGACGGCCTTAGGCTGATTTTAATGATTGTTCCAAATTGGGCACCGCGATTCGTAAGGCCGGCCCTGTTTCCAAGTAGTAGAGCTCAAAGCTGCTAACCCGTTGTCACAGATTTGAATTGAGTTAAAGCAGTATGTCACTAACTTTTTCCTTAACTTCGCCCATACGGAAAATTTAGCGCAACACTTGGGTATTTTTTTAATGAGATTAATTGACGTGGTGGCCTACTAGTTCATTATTCCAGTATTTCGTGGAACATCTAATCAGGCCTCGGGGAACACTGGGGTTCCAGGGAACACAGTTAGGAGAACACTTAGGAAAACAAATAAAGATCTTACAATTTTATTCTGGATTCAATTTCTTTCTTCTAGTGCACATAGTTTAAAGTGCACATAGTTCAGTTGGGTGCACCTGGAATGTAAATGTGACTGACTGGAGTTCTTTCTGTACAAACAACGCTATGTACTGTGCAGTGTCGTCACCAAACTCAAATATCAGAAGTGGCGTAGAATTGCTTTTTCTGGATATTTCAACACATGCTTACATTTCGTCTTCCCCCCCCCCTTTTTTTTTCAAATGTAAAACATTTTAATTACATTTCAGTACTAAATAAAAATTAAAGGAGGACGGTCGATAAGTGATACAACGTTTCCATTTAACCCCGTCTTTTTATTCTACTTGGAGGTTAAGCGCTTGGCTTCCAAAACTGGGGTCCTGGGTTCGAATCTCGTTGAAGAATTTTGATTTTTGGAATTTTTAGGACGCCTATGAGTCCCGACCAACTCTAATGGGTACCTGGCTTTAGTTGGTGAAAGTAAAAGTGGTTGGTCGTTGTGCTGGCCACATGACACCCTGCAACAAACCAAAGAAACAGATGACCTTTATATTCTCTGCCCTGTAGACCGCGTGGTTTGAAAGGGGAACTTACCTTACTTGATGTTACTCAATGTTAGTTTAGCAGATTCATATATACTGTGTTGTTCCTTCTCATAGATTTTATTGTATTAGTATAAATAAAATGGAGAGATGGTACCCCACTCTGACGTCACGTCACGTGTTCTTGTTTTCTTTATTCCTAGAATGAAGAATGATTTGTAAACGTCGAGAGAATGCATTTATCTAGCTCATTTATACAAGTAAATGCAGGTACTATGGTGTTGTTGGCGGTCGTTGACTTGTAAAAATCATGGACTATATTGTTCCTATAGCTAACCATCCAGGCTCCCTACTATAAGAAATGCATTATGTTACGTTGGCTCAGTTTTCTTCACATTATGAAACTTTGCAGAATGATTTTGAGGATATGGTTTGTAATTTGGGGTGGATTGCTGAGACATGCCCGGGCCTTTTTTGACACCCAGTCCGCCCCTGAATTAAGGTTACAGCTGTTGAATCTAGGACTTTTTTAAAAAAAAATCGCCCCCCCCCCCACACACACAAACTTAATAGTTCGGATCCTACACAGTTAAGTCCGCAACTCTAAAAATGTCCAGTGAGGTTCATACACTTATTTAATAGCTGAACAGTGATGTACCAAACGTTTTACTGAAGAAAAAAGAAAAAAAATCTACTGCCTTACTTACCTTGCCGCATGTCAGTCAACAACGTACGCGCTTGACAGCCAGGGCAGTATCAGCGTGACGCTTTAAGTCTTGTGAAGACAATAAAACACACAAAAACTTTTCATTAACGCCGATTTCAAACCAGGTCATATCTTCTCCACACATTCTTTGCAGTGCGTTTAGTTGCATCATGTAGAGACTAGGGGTTTCCCAATCTTCCAGTCAATACTCTATTTGCGTAAGTAGATTTCTAATGCTTGTTCGAATCTGTATTTTGTTATATGTTTAAATTTGTTTTTAATGCTAATATAAAAGGCTTTACTTGCCCATCCCACTTTGTTTCTGTGAAATGTGAACCAACTTCATATATGTGAAATGTGAACCAACTTCATATATGTGAAATGTGAACCAACTTCATATATGTGAAATGTGAACCAACTTGATATATGCTTGTCAAGGCAGGATTAAAATGGATGTTAATTAGCGATCGTTTGACTGATATTTTGGTTTTTATTGTAGTCTCGCGCTATGGAAACACTTCATATTTAATTACATTGTAATGTTAACCATCAAAAGCAATACAACCTTCTAATGTTATGTTTTATCTTTGTTACCAGCTAGAGTATTTATTCACAGAACAATTAGAACAGAAAATGCCAGATTATTTAGACATTTAAAAAAACAATTCCATTCAAAATTTAATTAGATTTGTTTCGAAATGAAAAGGAAAATTTTCTCTTGATATAGTTTGTTACATTTGCTGGAAACCGAGTTTCATTTACGTTTATCAGTTCGAAAAAGAAAAAAAAACTAAACTGTTATTTTTTGACTAAGCTTATATCAATTCAATCCGTCTGTCTAGTTAAATGTTTGAACACGTATGTTCTCCTATCTCCTAGATTAAGTATAGACTTTGCATATCAAACGACATTAATTAACTAAAAAATAATAACTACTTTATTAACCATTGGTTGTTTTTTTGTTTAATTTCGAAATAAGGGGAACATATGTAATCCATTTTGAGATGTCGTTATATATATACATGTTTATGTATCATATATATATATATATATATATATATATATATATATATATGGATATAGTTCTTTATTATATTGTGACACATTATTTTCCCATTTCCCATTGTTGGATCAAGTTTAAATTTTACACAGTTATTCATAGTTGTTAACAATACACGAACAAATCGGAAAATTAAATAATTAACAATTTGTGTTATATGTAGCCGAAACCGTGTAATTTTTAGATAAATGAAACTAATTGGCAGTTCCTTCCTATAGATAAGATTTGTTGTTTTTTTCTTTTGTTTGTTTCTTGTAGATGCCATCAGTGTTGAATATTTCACACCTTCACTGTGCTAGGGAAAAAAAAAGAAGTGGTTTGTTAAATATGAATCTCACGTAAAATTTACTTCACATGTGATTTCTTTTCATACTTTTTTTTAGCGGCCCCCGTAAGGGGAAAAGCCGCTATTAGGTTTGTGCAAAATGTCCGTCTGTCCGTCTGTCACACTCAGGGCGCCAAAACTAGAAGAGATACGAAAATAATTTTTTCACCATTAAATGCGGCTTGAAAAGTTTAGGTGCAACGGTGCAACGGCTACTTTTAGTTTTCTAAAAGCCAACCGTTTCATTTATAAAATTAATTATGCAAGCGATTTTTTAAAAATAAAACACCGATTCTGAAACAATTACGTAAATCTAAGGGAGGAAATGTTACTATAAGAAATGCACTAGGCATGTAGATATCATGCACATTTTTTAAAATGAATTTCTGTCTGTCTGTCCGTCTGTCCGTCTGTCAAACTCAGAGCGCCAAAACTAGAAGAGATACGAAAAAAATTTTTTCACCATTAAATGCGGCTTGAAAAGCTTAGGTGCAACGGCTACTTTTAGTTTTCTAAAAGCAAACCGATTAATTTATAAAATTAATTATGCAAGCGATTTTTTAATAACAAAACACCAATTATAAAACAATTACGTAAATGTAAGGGAGGAAATGTTACTATAAGAAATGTCCCCACAGGATTAATATCACGCACATTTTTTTAAATGAACTTTTAGCAGCGACTTTCGTGTACTAGCGTAAAGCCCGGCAATGACATGATTCTAAACTAATTTCTTATTTTTTTTTAAAAATCAGATTTAAAAAAAAATTGTTTAGTGCCCCCATTAGAATGAAAGAAGCATATTTTTGTGCGTTTTGTCTGTTGGTTGGTCTGCCCGTCACGGTTACATAAATAAAACACTAAAGGCTTTTGAAAATATAATTTAACCTTTACTGTTCTTTCAGAAATATTACGATAGTTTAAGGATGGGAGCATACAGCAATTGAGCCAGGGACCAACGATAATTCCGAACTAAAGTCTAGTGCGCAAACTTCAAGATAAGGCAGGTTTATACCCTTCTCGCCATCCTTCGTCGTCCAGCGAGAAGTTAATTATTTTCAACTTAGAAGGAACATCCGAAACATCTTGCAAATAGGCGGATCTAACAGGGATCCGACTCCGACGAGGGCGCCTCTGAGTTTGTGTATGACACAAACTCTCTTTGTAATCTTGTTTTGTTTTTTTTTTAATTTTCTAAAAAAATTGGTTTGATGTTTTTATTAGATGTTATCATTCTCGAAGATCAGACGACTTTCAAAGGAATATATTGAATAAATATGTCAACAAGAAATACTTTTCAGATGAAACAATAACACATTGTGCTAACGAGTGCTATTCAAAAGGGGTTATACACATTTGGTAAATTAGTTACAGCTTTGCTTCGTTGTTTAGTTTTTCCTAAGTTTCTATGTGCCAAGAGAGTCAATCCGATGGCGGTATGCGCGCATGGACAGTCGTTAGGCTGCCTCGATGGTCGAGGGCTCATACTCTCTCGCTGCCATCCATCGTCGTCCGGCGGGAGGATTGGACAAGGAGGTTGATTACCTTTAACTCTGAAGGAACTGTGTAACATGCGAAACCTTTTTACAAACAAACATTTTATTAATTAATGGCTTGAAACAATGCATTTGCTATGTAACATACCTTAAACATTAAAAATGTTAGAAATCTAAATAAAAATATCTGAATGAAAGTGTTCATATATGAATTGGTCCTAGCATATGTATTAGACATGTCATACATCTCTTCTCATGACTCGATCTGTTTGCATCCCAATTGAGCAGAGTGCCGCAGTATATAAACCTTTTCTGGACGATTCCCTTCAGTTTTGCTCATTTCCGTCCTTTGTTCTTATTTATAAGGCCTTGTCCATTTTTTATTCTCTCTGTCCTCCATTTCATTCTCCTATACACTTGCAGGTGTCCGGTAACCCCATTTTTTGAGATAGCCAATATTCGTTAAATATAATGTATCTATACCTCTGTTTTTGATCTATCCTTTATTATAGCGAGATCCTGGCTAATTTTTTATGTGTAACTAATAGACATCTGTCTACAATATTATGTTTCTCTTTTTTTGAATGCGAAAGTGCGGCTCATATATAGGGTTGATATGCAACCAACTTTTATTTCTATTAAATCAAAACAATTCACGATTGAACTAAATAATCGCAAGACTGCAAGACGTCACCTACAGCATCAACCAGGAGCGAATGGGAGGAAGGGGAGGTAAATGGGGGAAGGTAAATGGGAGGAGGGGAGGTAAATGGGAGAAAGGGGAGGTAAATGGGAGAAAGGGGAGGTAAATGGGAGGAAGGGGAGGTAAATGGGAGAAAGGGGAGGTAAATGGGGGAAGGTAAATGGGGAGAAGGGGGAGGTAAATGGGGGGAGGTAAATTGGAGGAAGGGGAGGTAAATGGGAGGAAGGGGAGGTAAATGGGAGGAAGGGGAGTTAAATGGGAAAAAGGGGGGGTAAATGGGGGGAGGTAAATAGGGTTCTGAATCTTTGAGAGGGAAGCATAAAATGACAATGACATGCTGTTGGGTATGAAACTTGAGATTTGAGTGAGAAAGAGAAGAGAAAAAAAACAATGACAGGAAAAAAGAAAGAGAATGAAAGAAGAGAGAGGGAGGAAAAGAAAAAAAAAAGTTTGATGTTTTTTTAAGTTTTCAACACACGTTAACACGACATGTCTCAGTATGAATAGAAGTTGTTGTTTTTTTTAATGTGCACATTTGACATTTTCTTAAAGTTAAAGCTTTCACCATCATCTTCTTTCCTTTTGATTTCCTCATGGAACATAGGCCCTCAGTAAAACCACGCCACTCTCCACGGTCTCTTGCAAGTTTCTTTTTATGGCTTCCCAGCTCTTTCCTGTCTCTCGACTTCATCTAGTATACTACGTCGCCATTTTTGTTTTGGTCTTCCTCTACGTCTTGTTCCCTGGGGGTTCCACTCTAAGGTCTACCTAGCTCTGTTGTTGAGTTCTTTTTCTATCGGTGTGACCAATCCATCTCTGCATCTCATTATTCTTCTGTCCACTCATCTACCACAGTTTGATGTTTTCTACTTTGTCGTACCAGTGTATTTTAGAGATATTTCTCAGACATCTGTTGATAAAGGTCTGTACTTTTTTTGTTGTTGTTTTTTTTTACTTTGGTTGTTCTCCATGTTTCAGAACCATACAGTATGGCCGCCTTGATATTATTATTATAGCTTATATATAGCGCTACTTTCATGCTTATAGCATGCTCAGAGCGCTTGGTCCAATCTCATTTGTGGACCAGTGGGGGGGAGGGGGTATCTAGGAGTTGGTTTCCGTGCTGCCTTTGGGCGATCAGTAAACACAACTCTGCCCGAGTCGGGTGTCGAACCTCGAGCCCCCTTCTAGGTAGTCAAGCAAGCCAAGCTCAAGCCGCACTTGGCCTCTCGACCACGCTTCCCACCATATATTAGAGTTAAAGATTCTTATTTTAGTCTTGTTACAGATGTGGGGAGATTTTCATGTTGGTTATAGCTGTGTAAATGTCTGGCCTACTAGCAGGGGCGACCTTAGCAGTGTGTTGTGCGGGGCCCTATGCCGTATGGGTAGACTATATATACCGTAGCACATCACGCTAACTGGCTAATCCGTCTTTAACGCTGTAACAATAACTGTTTAGTATATCCGCCTCTAACTATGGAAGCCTTATTTTTGTTACAAAACAAAAAATATTACGTAGGTACTGTTAGTCTCCTGTTAGCCCCTTATATTAATTATATACTGTATTGTTATTGTTCTGCATAAAAGATTTTTCTTTGAAGTTAAAAAAGTTAAAATATCCATGACCACACGATGTCTATGCCCAGTAGACTATAAAGCAACTAATCCAAAAAGTTTATTTTGTATTCAAACATCGACGTCTAATCAGATTTTATAAGAAAAATGTTTAGTGATGAAGTTTGTGACAATAAAATCTCCGATCGCGGGGCGCCCACATCCGCGGGGCCTGGTGCGTTTGCCCCACTTGCCACCCCCTAAGACCGCTACTGCCTACTAGACTGAATAAAGCTCATTTCTTTCAATAAACCCTATCGCTTTATTTCATTTTGTACATTACCTCAATATGGGGACTGCGGTGCAGTTTTTCCTTTTTTGTAACACCTAGGTATAATGGGTTTTTAGTCTGTGTTACTGGCTTATCATAAATAAGATAAGTGAATAAGTATAAACCAGTGGTTCCCAAACTTTTTTGTCTCGTGGACCCCTTGACATGTTTTCTGGTTTTCCGTGGACCCCCTGTTAAAGTTATATTGAATTTTTGAAAATTCATCAATTTCAAATGACACATTTTGTTTAAAAAATTTCCATCCAGTGACACGAGGAGTGAAAAAGTAATTTAAAACTACATTGTAAGTTTAATTCTTATTTTTACAATAAATTTATTGGCGAAATTGAAATTAATTTAAACCCATTATGTAACATTTAATATGTATCGTTAACTATCACTAAACACATTGGAAACCTTTATCTCTTTATTATGGTGGCATCATCTCAAATGATTCTCCAGCTTAATTGGTCTCATAGCATCATAAAAAATGGCACATTAACACACTCTCTTGTTTGACAAGAAAGTAATGAAGCTCAATTTCAAATAATTAACACTATACAGTCTACATTTCTTTTTGTTAAAATTGAAATTTAAACCAATTATGTAACATTTAATATGTATCGTTAACTATCAGTAAACACATTTGAAACTTTTTGTTTTTAAAGATTTGCTAGCTCGACTTCCATTGCTACGGAGATTAACCCTAGCCATAATAATTTGCATAAAAAAATACATCATTACCAGACAAGTTGATTCGGGCAGCTGTATTAGTGAAATATTTTGTTTGCAGAAATATGTTGTTTGCAGAAATATGTTGTTTGCAGAAGTATGTTGTTTGCAGAAATATGTTGTTTGCAGAAATATATTGTTTGCAGAAATATGTTGTTTGCAAAGACTTACATTAGAAGAAAGAAATATTTAGCTATATTCCAACAGAGCTCAGGAATTTAGTGAACACTTCTACAATACCATAACAGAATTTTCATGGATTGTTCTCAGAAAGCCACCACAAACGAAGGAGCTGAAAGACTTATTGAATGGCCCAATGGAGAAAAATATAAAATAATTTACGAAAATTTAAAGACTGGCTAAATTATTCTTTTTTTTTTTTTTTTGCGAATTGTATATGGTTTTCATAAATTCGCAAGATATTTTAAGACACAGCAAACCATTATATTTTCCTTAAAATTTGAAAGCAAATATTTTGTCAATTGTAGATCTTTTCTAAACTTTATCATCGAGTGTTCAATAGTTTTTCTAATCTTATCAGGGTGGCTTTGTCTCCAACTATCCTCCAGCTTAGGTTGTTTCATACAGTTCAATGGCGCCTGCTCCGAAAGTTTCAATATAAACAATGGTGTAAAACAAGGCTGTGTCCTGGCCCCAACCCTTTTTGGAATACTCTTTTCAATGCTAATCCACCACGCATTTGATAATTCCACAGAAGGCATATATCTCCATTCCAGATTCGATAGCAAACTTCTAAATATTGCTAGACTGAGGGCCGAAACTAAAACCAGAACAACCCTCATAAGAGACATGCTCTTCGCGGATGACGCAGCGGTTGTGGCACATTCAAAAGAGGAACTTCAGTTACTAATGTCCCGCTTCTCTCAGGCCTAAAAAGAATATAGCTTAACTATTAGCACAAAGAAAACAAATGTTATGGGACCACCTGCTACAGCACCACCCTCCATCCTCATAGATGATAACAAGCTGGATGCAGTAAATGAATTCTGCTATCTGGGATCTACAATTCAAGACGACCTTTCTCTAGATGAGGAGATAAAAAAACGTATAGGGAAGGCTGCATCGACCTTCGCTAGACTCAGGTCAAGAGTTTGGGAAAACCAGAAGCTAACTACAGCGACCAAAATGGAAGTCTACAAGGCATACGTTATAAGCACGCTGCTGTATGGCTGTGAATCATGGACCACCTACGCAAAGCAAGAGCGAAGACTGAACTTATTTCATTTGCGATGCCTTCGTAGGATCTTGAAAATCACATGGAAAGAAAAACTGTGCAATACTGAGATCCTTGCACGAACAGGTATTCCCAGCATCTTTACAGCCCTCAGACAACGCCGCCTGCGCTGGCTTGGACATGTTCGCCGGATGGAGGACAATCGCATACCGAAAGTCATCCTCTACGGACAACTTGCTCAAGAAAAACTGGTCGCCCCCACCTCCGTTACATAGATGTAATAAAACGCGAGCTCAAATCAGTGAACATCAATACTGACCAGTGGGAAGACATAGCTCTAGACCGCACCAGATGGAGAGAGACAGTGACCAACAAAGCTATGGACAGCGAAAGAGCATGGGCCTCAGCTCTGGAAGAAAAGCGGACAACGCGGACAATGACCAGCTCCTCTACCACTGTAGCGAAGACCACCTTTACCTGCGATACTTGTGGACGGGAGTGTCTCTCCAAAATAGGGCTCCACAGCCACACGAGGAAGTGTGCGAGATGAACCATAGTCGTTCTACGAATGAAGGAGGCCAATGAGGTTTCTTCATGGTGTCATGACATAAAATGTTGTTAAATGAAAGACTCAAAGGCAATATAAGCTCGACAAGAAAAGAAGACATTTTTTTTAGAAATTAACACCACTGTCTATTTTATATTTAGATTCAGCCATGTAAAATATCTCTAGACCAAATTAAGCTATTTAAATGAGGTATTAAAATATGTTTTTCATTCTAATAATATAATTAAAATGTAATGGCCTAGCTATAATAAAGTATAAACAATGTATATTTGTATGATATAATAGGTGATTCCTTTAATGTGAGATTTATATTAAACTCAATTCCTTCTTATATGAGATCCACTCTCGTGGACCCCCATTTGCATGTCATGGACCCCCAATTCTTTTTTTTTCACTTTCGTGGACCCCTTGGAAGTCCTCGTGGACCCCTGAGGGTCCATATGGACCACTTTGGGAATCACTGGTATAAACGTTTCATATCAAACAGATATATTTCCAATTAAAATGCCTATACTATCAACGAAAAGAGAACAGTTTATACAAAGTCGTAAACACGTGCCATACTTCTGCTGAGAGAAACAGTTTAGTTCCATATGGAACGCACGCGAATAACACGCGCATTTAAACGAGCCCCTTAGTGTATGGTGCATGAGTAGGGTGTGGGGGGGGG
>JADKLZ010003886.1:6872553-6886711 GCA_021533235.1 Biomphalaria straminea | reverse complement strand
AAATCTCATGAAACAGTCCCAAAAATCTCATGAAACAGTCCCAAAAAACTCATGAAACGATGATATCTCCTCAAACTCTTAAAACTCTCCTGAATAATAAAGTTGTAAATTGAAAACTTATTTCTCCCACTTGCGATCAGAGTGTTACAAGATCAGAAGTACATAGTAGTCAAATTCATAAAGCGTTAGTTGTGAATGTGCATGTGTTACGTGTGTGAATGTTGTTCGAATTTTTCATCTATATTGTTTTTGTACAGTAGTTACGCTGAGGTTGTCAATTGTAGTCAAACTGAATTTCCATTTGAATGGATCAATAAAAATTCTTATCTTATTTTATCTTTAATTAAACTTTGCATGTTTAAAGATGTTGCAAAAAACTCATTTTCATTTCAAACTTTCAACAAATTTTTATAAATCAATTTTGCTACTGAACATTTTAAAAACTAATTTATGTGCAAAATTATTTTGACCCAAGAAAAAAAAAACTCGCAGCATTCAAAAACAGCATCCTCTACAAAATGCATTCAATTTGAGCTATTAACATGTTGAATAATTGAACAGCTCGTAGGAAAAATCTTTGTAATTATTTATCACTTCAATAACAGATGAGACTCAATGTCAAATATCCATTCGCTCAGTTTGCAGAAAAGCTTGAAGTTTTCCCTTATGTCAGATAAAGATGTGCCTGGAAAGTGGATTATTAGAATGTTTATCATTGGTGAACAGTAGGGGGGGGTGAGGTAGGTATTCATCAGGCATTCATGATTCATGTCGGACTTGGACTTGAATTGACCGTTGATGCAAAGTAATTTGAGTCTGGGGTCGCCACTGCTATGTTATCTTATGTGTGTCTTATTTTGATTAGAAGATTGCATGCGTCTGATATACGATTTGAAACATTGGTATTATTTAAATGAAAAATTTTCTGAATAGTTTGCCAGCATGCGTTCCTTCAAGGGAGCAACAAAATGGCCAGATAAATTGTGAAAGGTCTTGGAATTTTGAAAGTACCTGTATTAGAAATATGCAATATTACGAAAGATTGAGCTCCAAATATATATATATATATATATATATATATATATATATATATATATATATATAAATTATGTAGCATTGGACAGTGGCGCGAAGGGGTTCAATAAACACGGGCCCGCGACCATTTAGGAGCTTATACCCAGTGATGAAACAATTATGGGTCCAGGGCCCCTCTATGCAACATAAGCTCTAGCTTAGGGCCTCCATGAAATATTTAGTAGTTGCATACAACATCTGGACTTAGAAAATGTACTGATACATACTGAATACTGGATTTCTTTGTCACACAAAATAGGTGTCATATGGGGGGGGCATCAACATATTCTTGAACCCGGGCCCACGGGTACCTTGCTACGCCAATGGCATTGGAGTTGTCAATGTAAATCAATCTGGAAAAAATATTATTTTCCTTCACTGCACCATACATCCAGACATCCTTTGTTAAACACTCTATTGCGTACTTTATTTATGTCTATGAGTTTTGTTTAATCTCTAGGACTGAAGATCATGCAATTTTTCAATTTTTCAGAATTCGGAAATCCGAATACAATAGATATACATGTTTTCAAGTTACATGAAGTTATTTCCTTTTTCCAGTCTACATTTATGTATGTCTATGATATCACCAATTAGAACGTGAGTGATCGAAAGTGCGCTTTATTTAATTCACGAGGTAATTTTTTTTTTTGCTTTGTAATATTTTGAAAATCACAACTTTCATTCTTCTGCATGCTCTGTGCGCTGTACACCAACACATTAAGTGAATTCCTTGTCAAATTCCAATTCTAGGAAAGTTAGAAGAGTATAATTATAGTTGAAGGGTTGTCCAGTTTGCTTTCAAGTGGAAAAAAAAAACCTCAAATGATTTTTTGAAATCTTATTACTTCAAACCATCAAAAAAAACCTTAACCATGGCACTAATGATCCTGGTTGATGAGCTAATTCGACAGGGGCCGCCTCATAATCTTGTTTTTTTGTTTTTTTTTTTTTAGGGGGGAAGGGTTCAGGCTACTGTGGCATTAGTAATATCTATCTTTTTATTCTATCTATCTATCTATCTATCAATCTATCTATCCATCTATCTATCTTTTTTAAGAGACTAGTATTCAAGTGCCACAGTTAAAGCCCTTACATATGTACACTGTAATTTCATGTGACATCTATCAAGGCAGTCTCCGTGAGAGAACTATATTCGTGTTTATCTCAATGATGATAGAGTCTGGCGAAGGAAATAGAACACTGACAGTTACAGATCTGAGCTGAGAACTTAATGAGGGTGTTAACACGTTATACACACACACACAGTGCCCTTAGACAAACACACACACTTTGACAAACACAGTAAATATTTGTATTAGAGATGAGTACGTGTCGAGGTATGTCATATTCTCCAGATGTAAATCATGTTTCATACACTTGTTTCTTATTGTATCTTTCAAAGTATAGATATTTAAAAAGGTTATCGTGTCCTACGCCTTTAAAAGTGCTAATGTTGTAGTGCGTGTAAATTAGGTGAGCTCTGGTAAGCCATTGGTTTCCAGGTAACCAGTATATGATCAAGTGACACTGAGTATCCTATGACGTTGTGTTTATGTATTTGTAAGATATAGTTCAGTGTTTTATTTAGTTTTGCTAGTCTCCGGTCCTGAAGCGTCTTTAAGTTTTGTGAATTTATTTGAAGACTATGTTTCTGGGTTTTATTTAGTCTTGCTAGTCTTTGGTCCTGAAGCGTCTTTAAGTTTTGTGACTTTATTTGAAGACTATGGTTCAGTATTTTATTTAGTCTTGCTAGTCTTTGGTCCTGAAGCGTCTTTAAGTTTTGTGACTTTATTTGAAGACTATGGTTCAGTATTTTATTTAGTCTTGCTAGTCTTCGGTCCTGAAGCGTCAAGTTTTGTGACTTTATTTGAAGACTATGGTTCAGTATTTTATTTACAATGGCCACTTCACTTTTGAGTCTTCTCTCCTGAGGGCTTTCTAAATTAAGTGATTTTAATAAAGGCATTACTCTTGTTAAATGTGAATATTCGTTTCCTATTTTGTGTCTGTTCTAGTTTCTTAATATTTTCTTGTCTTTAATGGGTCCCAAAGCACAAACAATATCTCTATAGCTTCAGAATCTGAGAGTCTACAATGTAGTACTTGATTTATCCTATGCAAAAAAAACAACAACTATATCTTTGCCCCCCCCCCCCCCTTTTCCTAATCTGTTTGGTAGGCCCTCAAAATGTGATATTTTCAATCATTTCGAATAAACCTTTGCTTTATGTTAACTACAAAGAACCCTCTAATAGCTCAGGGCATTATCAAGTCTAAATTGGTCCTTCTACTATGGTTTTACAAATCACACCCGAGGGATTAGGTTACACGGAAGAGGCAGCGCTGTAGGTCACTCTGATCTGAGCTCATTATAATGATGTCAATATTTGTTGATAATCAGTAATGACTGGTAGTCATCAGAAAAACCTGTACGACTCGTTTAGCTTAAGATTCGCTGCTACTGGCTATTATTAGCTGTTTTTTAAATCTATATATTGTATGGTTGACGATCATTTACTATGACATGCAATGCTCCAAGCAAATGATTCATTGTTAATTACGCTATAATTAATTAGTTAACTATGTGTATGTATTGAGACCAATCAAATGAACATGTGTATTTATATTTACCATTGCTCGTAGTTCAAGGGTTAAACTAAACAGGAAATTAAAAGCAATATTGACCTTTTGAAAGGAAACTGAATTTAAACTAATAAACAACCTGACCACGTTCGAATCCTAACAAGAACCCGGATCTCAAATCAAGGAATGTCCTTGTGTCCACCCGACTCTAATGGTACCTGATAATATTTTGAAACGTTAATACACTTGTTGTAATGGCTTCAAGAAATCGTTATTGGTGTAAAAATAGATGGATTTAAAGAGGCAGGACAACACGCTTTGGCTTGCTTGGACATGTTTACTGAATGCCAGGTGGTCGATTTTCAGTAGACATTCTGTTTGGTGATTAAACAAAGTACAGGTCGTCCACTTTTGAGATCTACTGTTGTAGATTAAGATCACAGCGACAATTGACAAACGCATACGCCCATTTGGACGGCCAAATTAGACTCGTTTGTTCCTCTGGCAATCAGATCATTAAATAGAACCAATCTAATGTAAACTTTTCATATGTTAATTGTGAGTGAGTCTGGTGTGAATGTACATTTTTTTTAAAATAATGTTTTGTTTTGTATAATGCACAAATTGTAAGACAAATTTCCTTACGGACAATAAAGATTATTATTATTATTATTATTATTATTCAGAATCGTCCTTTAGTCTCTTAGCCATGGTCGGTCCTAAGTCCAGATAACAATGAAGAGGATTTGGCGTGGCGTTAGTGACCCTACCCTATACAACCTCGATTGCTAAAGAAATAGCTTCAAATCTAGAGGTAATTTTCTCACCTTATAACACATGAAATCTGTGAGCATATCAGCTGGGGTAGGGGCTGTAGATATCGCCCCTGACCGTTCTCTGTGGAGAGAACCTGCCGCCCAATGCACCGAACGGCGCGAAAAAAATCTAAGTCTACATTAATGACATGGGAAACAGCAAAAGATGGTCTCTCAAGACTTAAAATGACTTGGAGATTTGTGCAGCTTACGCCTTATCAAATATCTTGTTATCACTGATGCAGTGAAACTCGCTGATCACGTGACTGTGCTATAAATGGAGACACTTAAAATATCATGCGAACCTCAGCCAAGAGCGTGGATCAATGTGCTTTTTTTTCTCTTTTCTCTGCTATATGCTAACCCTACACGAGCATCAGTTATAAACGCATGAACTAAAACGGTTCCGGCGACTTAAAAGAGTCGCGCGACATCTCCCAGGTCGAGATTGATGGAATGACAGACGCCAAGGATGAGTGAGAGACGGAAAGTGGAAGAGAACTCTTGCTTCGTCTGCGACGCTTACGTCATCGCCTAGCTTGTAGCGCCACAGAGCGCGCGTGTGCCTTGTCATTCAAACAAGCTGACTCGCTATTTTGTATTTTACTTTGCTTATAAAACAAATTTCGTTAGCTTTAAGTAAATATCTCACTGACTAAATTGTTTGATTCCCTTCATTGTGAAAGATAGACTCTAGTCTTTATGTTTTAATTTCTCTAATTGCACGGCATTCTTGTAGTAAGTTTGATACACGAGTGCTGTTCATTTCTTAGTGGATTATCTTTCCTTATAGATTGTTAAGGTGAGTTCTTGACATGCGTGTCCCTCCGTGTGTGTCTCTCCCTCTTTCTCTCCCTTGCTTTCTCTCTCTTTTTTTTCACTCTCTCTTCATAATAATTGCATTAATTTCATCCGTACTTTCATTAATTCACAGAAAGCTTTCTTCCTTTATTCATTTTAAACGGCATTTTTTGGTGACGCCCTTGCCCCCATGGGGAAGGCTTGTACGAGAACACATTGTATGAGTATGTCCAGAAGTGAGAACAGTCCCATTTTACTAATGACCGCTCCAGATTACGTCGTCACGAATGACCGAGATAATAAGCTTATTAGCTGACTAATAAAATAGGCACTCAATCGGGTCAGTGTGACCATAGGAACAGTAATAATTTACTAAGTTAGCATTGTGAGGGGCTGATCACTAGGGTTATACGTCCATGGATTTAGCAACAATATTTATGCTCAAATGTAGCGACCATGTTTCTGACATGCTATAGTGGCGATGTTTTTGCTATAATGTAGAAGCGATATTTTTGTTTGATGTATTTACTGGCGATGTTTTAGCTATGATGCGATGTTTGTACTATCACGTTGTTTGGCCAGTTTCTATTAGGGTGATTAAAACAAACTGTTGTTGTTTTTTCTACCCGAATGTGGCGGCTAGTTTATATCGGGTGTAGTGGCGACTTAATACCTAGATGTATATTTGATCTTGGTTGTAGCTGTGATATATGAGTCCCAAGTTATAAGATATTTGTGTTCTTTTGATATTTGTTAAGTGTCCCAGCAGTGGTTTGGATTCTCATTCAATATTCTGCGCCCTTTGCCGATGTGTAGTACATTAGCTAGACATCCGTCTGCGCGTATAAAAGTGTTAGTAGCTATGATGACCAATAGAACCCACATCAAATATGATCAGAAAAGTATGTGGCGTGTAAAAGACCTCAATACTGCTTTGCAACGTCACAACCTGTGGGCAGTTTAGACCAATAGCTCGTTTCCACGTCGCAGCTCTGACGTCAGGCCTTCTATAACGATTGGTCTAGGCTACACTCGCTCGAAATAATTGTGACCCATTTTTATATTTGTTTGATATCTTGAGCCATACATAAACTGATTTCTTTTCATCCCTTAAGCGTGTATTATTAATAGAACATACAACCATATGGTCATCTCGTACAGCCTTGTAAAGTAAAGTAGTAAAGTGTCCCCTTCGGACGTTGCGATCTATGGGGGGCAGATGATGTTAAGGTCATCTGTTTCGTTGTCCGACGGTTAACGAGCAGGGTGTTATGTGGCCAGCACAACGACCAACCGCCTTTACTTTCCCCAACTAAAGTCAGGTACCCATTAGACTTGGGTGGACTCAGGGGCGCCCTAAAAATCCCGAAATTCAAAATCCCAGTCTTCATCGGGATTCGAACTCAGTTTCGGAAGCCGACCGCTTAACCATTCGACCACCGCGCCCCGTATCGTACAGCCTTGAGCGCAATATAAATTAATAATTGGACATTTGTTCTTAAAGAGTAATTTTTTTAATAAGAAAAACATTGTTGATTGGACAAAAAGATGTTGTTGGTGCTCTGATACGACCTAGATCTTTATAGGTATTTGTAAAACTACAATCTGTGTGAGGTAACTGACGGGTACAAGTCTATGAGAGGGAATGTTGAGAATGAGCAGAAGCAATACCGCCCCATGGCGTTGATAGATCTAAAACAGCTGGCTTCACTGATTTCTCGGGAGAGTGACGGAATTCAATTATTGAGCTCAGTTACAGGCCGCATTATGCATTACGTCTCATGATTCTCTCCCAGGGAATTCTCCCAAGTGGATAGAGCGAAGTTTTCAAGTTGCCTTTAAGATGAGATAACTTACATAGTCCACAGTTTTCCAAATTTTTACAGGGAGTTTATTTATTGTTCTAAAATCAGCAACTAGCCTTGGTATTGTGCTTTCCACTCAGACGGAAGTAAAACAAGCTTGATTGCAATTTATGCTAAAAAAAAAGGAAGCTTAAATTTTTTTAGAGGAACTGGATTTGATCAGCGGCCCGTGGTGCTTAGGGTGTGACTGATCTAATGCAAAGGATTTGGATCAATGTCATCATGGAAAATGTTCCCTTTGAGTATTTTGTTTTATTTTGTCACAAAAATAGAGGAAGAATAGAAGTAGAGTGTGAAAATAGGTTAACCCGACTTGTTTAAAAGCTTCGTTATTTAATAGAGATGAATATAGGTGTATATATATATTTTTTTTATTTTATGACCCTCCGGTTGAGGACATTATATTAGCTTAAGTGAAGGAAGTAGCAATGAAATACAATTGCATGTCATACAGTCATAGGCCTACAGATATATGGATATAGTACAATATTTAGACTAAATAATATGTGCTTATAATATAATCTTTGAATGCCCCTTCCTAATCCCCTTTAGGTGGACACTACTACCACTACAGTCCAACATAACCCACACTGCACAACTGAAGAAAACAGCACAGTTAGTTCCTTGACACAGTCTGCAAAAGAGCTCACAGCTCAGCAGCAAAAAGCTGTCTAGAACAGTAATACCTAAAAAACGGCCCGCGGGCACTAATGTATCTGTACTTTCGTTAGGACCCTCAATTTTTCTCAAATGGATTGGTACGATGACCTTTAACGAATTTGCGTCTATGAGTTTATGAAATGGAACTCTGAATATAGAATCTAAGAGATCACTATTGTTGACAAAGGCGAGAAAAAATTACTTTGTGTTAGAAGAGGATGGTACATTTGATTCTGTTTATCATTGGACAAAGATATTATTTTTTAAATGCATTTCTTTTCAGTACTCTGTGTACCATTTTTGTAAATCCTCCATAATTAGATCTTCACCGTAAATTATTTCTGTTTCACGAATAAAAGCTGAGTGCCCTCCCTTCCATATAACACCAACCGACAAAAAATGTTGCAATATCTGGAGGATTAGGTCGGCCCTAGGAAACTGGAGGCCTTCGGCAAGGTAAATTTGATGGCCCAAAATGAAACAGCAAGATGAAAAATAAACACCGAAAAAATAAAATCCCGCTCTTCATTAAAAAAAAAGATCTTCTAACAGAATAGATAAACAGGTAGATTTAAACATTTGTCAACAAAACTTGAGTCATAGTAAAGACAGTAATAACACTATAGTAGAGAACTAAGCAAATAGACTCGGAGCCCTAGTCAACCTTTTGCTCTGCTATATATGAGATTTGGTACACGTTTCACAATGTCCTGTGCGACGCCACCCCCAATCAGAGGTCCTCTGTGGATGCCTAGTTTTCGTACACCTCATGCCGGCCCTGGATTGATGTTGAATCAGCCAGGAAACCCAACAACGTACCAGAGTTTAAGTCATTGATTAGCACGTAGGACGTAATTAGCTTCTTTGTTTGTAGCAAAGTCTGTAATATATTAGATAATATAAAATTGTGTTTATGCGTTATCCATTGTACATATTAACTTAGGACATTCAGTAATGTGTACATCAATTAAAACTCATGACAATGTCATGATATTAGATTGATTTGAAACAAAAAGATTGCAAATAAAAGTACTTCCTGTGACGTTCTTTAGACTTCTTACTTTGGTCAAGCGCTACTTCCTTGGAGTCAACGAAACTATTTCACGTGCATGATGAGCTCTGTCACAACTACCCCACAAGATCGTGAGCAAGCAATGAAGCGCAAGGAGAAAAAAATATTTTTCGCAAGCAGTTAAACTGAGGGAAATCAGTCGAAATGACGCAAATCAGTCGAAATTAGGCAAATCAGTCGAACTGAGGCCACAGGGCCGGTCTTAGGAAATTGGAGGCTCTCTGCAAAACGAATAGGGAGGCCCTAGGCGAACTGAATAGGGTGGCCCCAAATGAAATACAAAAAAGCAAAAAAAAAATAAGATAAAAAAATACGCAATAAATTAAAAGCCTTCCTGTATCAAAATCAACAAATATCTTAAATTCATAATGCGACAATAGCAATCCCCTTCCCCTACCCAAAAAAAAAAAAAATCCGCTGGTCAAAGTGAGTAAAAAAAACATAGCAGAGAATCGACCAATACTATAATGAGAGAAACAAATTGCTCACTTACTGTTTTATAAAGAGAGATCATCTTCGTGTTTCTCTGATCTTGTTCTTTTCCACACAAAAGAATCAACTAAATGATATATGGCATTCGTCAGAAACTTGACCCGTTCTGACATGAGAAGAAACGCGTTAAAAGGAATGTTTCCTTTGTCAAAGTTTTATTATAAATATGTATCTCTCTTTTTATCTAACTATCCATCTATTTATATACCGTACAGCACTAGTATTATTTGAGCTAAAAAAATGTGACATATGAGAACTAACATTAAAAAAAACACAACAAATGGTTAAAAATTGCCAATAAGATAATTATATTTCTTTACCGAAGAAAAACATTTTTTTTTTATTTCCTTAAGGTTTCCTATTGAAATGCTTTTTCTATAATGCATGTCATTTAATATATGACAGTTTCTAGATTTACATGTGTAAGAGTTAAAAAGTGAGTGAACATTTATGCCCTCTTCGTGAGCACTTACCGTTTGTAATTTGTTTTTTTAGATCCGGTTTTGCATTCCTTAATAGGTAGAAAAAATATACATAAAAAGTAAAAAAAGCTTCATTTAGAATTTTTAGGAGAATTTCAAGAAGTAAACAATTTAAAGAAATTGTAAGAAAATTAATAGAAGAGAAATGGTGAGATTTTGATATAAATAAATTTAAACATTTTCAAAGACGCCATTGAAAGATCACTTGCCATTCAGTGTCTTACAAGAGCTCAGAGATTTGTTTTTAGAGGGCGCACACAAAACGTCTTATATATACATAATTATCAAGACTGCCTCTATTCTTCTAATATACCAACACAAATCTGTTTATGAGTTTACTGCAATATCAAAGAAAATCTATAAATTCTTTCATAGACACATAACTTTACAGTATAGCCAGCAAGATATAGACATTTATGACGTGGCCAGCAAGATGTTGTATATTCCCTCATTATGATTTATTATGATGTTCCGAATGTGCAAAACAATATGGTCGTTAGAGAATCAAGGAGTGTGCTCTTCGAAATTCTCATGTTTCTAAAATCTCGAATTTCTGCATCAATGTAATTTTTTCTATGAAGAAAGTAAGAAGTAAATAACCAACGACTCAACATCTCTTCTAAGTGTTGGGAAAAGAAAAGTATTGGGTTCTCAAGAGCAGCTCTATGCTCGGAAGATCATAAACGAAAGAAATGAATTTTTAAATATTTCTTTTTGTATTATTAATTGGTATCTATGGTAAAATAGTCTAGATTTAGATCTAGATATTTAAATGTATTAGAAATTTTAGGTTTGTATATAGGCTATGTCTTAACAATATTTTATCTCTTTCACTCCTAACTGATGAGACCAATGTTGAATTCGCTCTATTTAATTAAATTAATTTATGACTTTATAAACTTGTGTGATATAAAAAGAGCAAGAATTTTTCTATAATTATATACCCATATCACATTTTCTGATTGCTTACAAAAAAAAAAGTTATTACAGTTTAAAACACAAATTAGCAAAATGAATCGGAACGTGCAAAATAAAGACGAAGAGCAAGAGTTAAAACTTCTTATTTCGAAAGCCCGTGATAGAAAACTCATAAAACTCTGTCTCTGTCTGAAGAAATCTGACAGAATTCTATTTCTGATAGTCTATGCTAAGATAACCATCTGCTCTATAGTGTCTTTAAAATTTGCAGCCAGCCATACCGAAGTAAAAAAAAAATGTATTTAAAAACATAAGTATGTACTTTCAATGTGTGGTCGTGGAGTCTTGCCATCGACTGGACTCTTTTTGTGGACACAACCTCAGACATCACCAGAAAAAGAGCCGTCTAATGTTATCTGTCAATCATAAACGCACACACACACACGAGAGCACGCACACATTTCACAAACTTCAAATATGAAACTGAACATCCACTGAGAGCAAATCTTGACCCATCGGTTTCATCTCATTGATCAAATCCCCTCACGTGGTACATTCAGCAAAAATATGAGCGAGCAACGAAACGAAATAAGACACAAAACTACGCGGGGAGTTATGAACGCGTTAGATTAAATTTCTTTCACAATTAAGTTCAAGCATTTTCTAATAACGAACTCTGGAATGTTGTGTGTTTTTTATCGAATTTAAATTTTAAAGAATATGTTCGCTTTATCTGTAAAACATCCAACGCAAGAAATGTGTTCAATCTAATTCCTAACATGTTTATTTAAGGGCGTATATTTTGGCCTTCACGTTGTTGATAAATGTTGACAAAAGGTTTAAGTGACATGCAGTTCATCAGGATACTTTGATCGAGACCAATCGTTATAGTAGCCCTGAGCACTGACATTGCAGCCTGTTGTTTGTATTTTTAAACCAGTAATTCTCAACCTAATTCAACCTGCGCACCATTTTAATTTCCTAAACTCGTTTCGCGGGCTACAAGACCAAAATGGTGAAAGAAAAAAAAGAGACTTCGAATTGAACGTCCACTTATTGTATTAGAAACCCGTGGATCCAATACATGCATTGAAAAAATGGGATATTTAAAGTTTATCTTAAATTTATTTTTATCTACGAGTCGGAAAATATCTTTATTTCTCTACTTAAATTGTAACCAAGATCATAGCTAGCCTCAACACTAATTCATGTGCTCTTTGGTCAATATTCCCATCGAGCCTCCGATCTCTAGGCTTAGTTTAACAATCTTTTATATGCGGCTCAAACTGAAAATGCTTCATAGTTGTTGTTTTTTTTAATGCTGTTTCTATGTGTGTTTTTGAACACTGTCTCTATAAAACAAATGTTTTGGCTTATTTTCATGTTCCACAAAAAGATCCGTTCAATTGCTCTGGTAGATTCTTAATTTCCTTTACAAAAAGACATACCTGTTAAAGCTTGTGGTACCAATCTATCAGATAAAAGTGAAGGTCTAACGTAGGTAGAGATACATATTTTCGAACTTTTTTTCTTTAGAGTCGGTGGGGAGATTTTCTACACTTTGTACCAATGTTTTGGCGTGCCGGATTGACGCTCGTCACGGGTCGGATCTGGCCGTATTTTGAGCATCACTGCTGTAGACTTATAGCTCGTAGCCACTTCACAGGTCTGACGTCACGATAAGTTTTAAGGAAATGAAACGTCTTCGAGCATTGGGGTTCAATATTAGAGCAATAGGAACACGATGATGTCTACCATTTTACAAATCCTGATAAAATCTTATTTAAACATATTTTGTGAATTTAACTTTATTCTATTTTTTTGTCAAAATTAGATAAATTTTTGCTATTTAAAAAAAAACGTCAGTAGTCAACAAATGTTGACTACTTCAAAAGAAGTATCCATGCAAGCCTTCTGAAAGTCCTTTTTTTCTTTTTTTAATCTCTCGCCTGCTATTTTGATAGCTTCATTGATCCTACCAGCTGGGTCACTTCGAGTACATCCGGTCGGCGGCTAGACAACCAATCACACGGTTTAAATCTCAACAATCACATAGTCTGTCGAAATCTTTCAAACGGAAGCAAGTTTTAGTCAATTGTGTAAGTCCTGTAACTTGACTGCTACATTGATTCTAAAAAGAAAGATAAAAAAAAAGTTTGCAAAGAGAGTTTGAGGTATCACATAATTTCAGAGGGAGCCCCACTGGATTCAAAAACGTTTGTTGTTTTCTGTATTTTAAATACAAAAAGAAAAACCTACTAATAATATACTGATAAATCTAGACTGTAGACAAGTTAGGTAGAAAACTAAATAGAATGTAAGTAGGAGGAGCGATTTCTGAGATTCGTTGTATGTTTTTAACGTGAAAACAAACAGAACAACATAGCAGAAGAGCGAATTCAAAGAATCATTTGACATTATCGATAACAGGCATGAAATAGAACTTACTATAAGACGAAAGGATGTTTCAAAGAATCCTGTGGCCTTGTTTTTAATTTGAAAATATAATAAACAATTTATTATCAATAATGATATTTGCAATAATTATTATCATTTATTAATTTTTGCTAATTAGATTCGTATTAGCTATTCATGTAGGTTTTTTTTTTCTAAACGTAACAAATCAACAGACCGAAACAACGAAGTATTAATAAATCTATATAAAGCTAGATCTAGATATGACTGATGATATAATAACAACATATTGGACCTAACACATTTAATTATAAATGTTTAACGATCTAGTTTGGGTAGAATCTTTATTGACTTCAGGAACAATATCGAAAGTGTAGTTTTCCGAGTTTCCCCGACGATTGGATAAAACCTTTTCAAGACTTACAACTAAAACGAATGTTCGGATCAATAATCATATATTAAAAAAAAGGCATTTGAGTGTGTATTTTGTTTGATCATTTAGTTAATAAATGGAAACAATATTTAATAATGTCATTCATGTTTTTTCGCGTGTGACATAAAATTTGGTTTCGATGCGCGAATCCATCAATGAAGCCAGAGTTATTCCATTTGTTTCATTCAATATTTACTCAAACAATAGTAATGTATTTATTACCCATTGCAACAGTTCTGGCCTCATTCACCGCTGATGTCTTGATGTCTTACTGTAGATGAGTTTAGCTTCCCCTTTCTTCTTTTGCGTTTTCATTTTGGTACCGAACGGTTCACATAAATGGTTATATATAAATATAAAATACGTCCAGATCTAGCATCTCTCTTTACAGATTTGTTTTCTAGAGGAGTCTTTTAGGATCACTGTTTGGTTCGCACCTCTAAATAAAGCATACAGCTTAGGGGGACATGCTTTCTATTCACTTGTCACTCTATCCACCCATCCATCCATCCATCCATCCATCCATCCATCCATCCATCCATCCA
>JADKLZ010003886.1:6816998-6832244 GCA_021533235.1 Biomphalaria straminea | reverse complement strand
AAATAGTGTAGCATTGAGATTTAGGAAATAGTGTAGCATTGAGATTTCGTTTCCTAGAAAAAAAAACACTTGACAATTAGATCATCTAAAAAAAAAAAGTATAGTTCCCCTTTCAGACCCTCATGATGAAAGGTCACACTCTCTATTTATGTAGCCTACGGTTAATGAGGAAAGTCAAGTTAAGAATTGTAGTTTAGAAGTCGAGAAAATTGTGAGTACAATTGACCAGCGATGTCTGTCTACTTTCATGAGCTCTTCTGTCTTAAACTCCGTTTGTTATCCTGCTTTAATTTATTCTGAATCTATTTGAAACAGTCCTACATAAAACCTGGTCTGGAATAAGAAATCATTTAGACCGGTGATGACATACATTTTTAGGCATTGAGGCATTTGAATTTCAACACGCATGTCGCATCTAACGAAAAAACAAATGTGTCGATTCCCAAGGAGTTGAGCCTCTGTGGCTTCATTACTACGTGCTCAAATGTCGAAGGTCATTTGAGAACCACCTCATGGAGAGGATGTGTCCCGTAGGCCGTAGTTTTTGCATCACTAAATTGTATCCAAACTTATGAAATGAACTTAACGGGAGTTAATAAAAAACACATATATTTTTTATTTTATAGTTAATTATATTGCAAGCTTTTAGATAAAAGAACTTGTATGTGTTATGAGCTCTAGATGTCTTGCGATTTTGGTGTTCAAATAATGGCTTTGTAACCACTGTACTACAGGTAACTCTCTTATATTTGAAAACGAGATACTTTACTTTTAAAAAAAAAAAGTGATAATCGGTTTTCCACTTCCTGTTTTTAATGTATAAGTTGTACACATAGACATAAATAAATATAGACTAGGAAAAGGAAATAACTTCATGTAACTTGAAAACATGTATATCTATTGTATTCGGATTTCCGAATTCTGAAAAATGGAAAAATTGCATGATCTTCAGTCTTAGAGATTAAACAAAAATCATAAACATAAATAAATTACACAAAATTGCAAGTCACAAATTTTCATTTCATAAAACTCTTTTATCGGCCAGTCTATATTTATTTATGTCTATGGTTGTACACTATGCCCCCCATGTGACAATGTACATTCAAAATGTAACATTCTCAAAATACGAATCACGTTTTTATTTTTTTACTCTCCACAACTCACCCCCACCATCTACTGCCGTCTCAGTCTTAAAAAAAAACAACACAAATTTCCTTGTTCCCTTGTGGGGAGTTTTCGTATAATTACACCGTCAGACTATCTCGCCTCGCTGTCTGAAGTCATGATCTTGTATGCAAACCCTGGTCCTGACTCTCTAACCCAGGCATGTCAAAGTCATTAAGGTATATGGGCCGCATAAGCAACTTACTATGACCTGAGGGGCCGCAGCAAAAAATCAGTTTTAAAACAGCCTACTAGTTTTATGTAAATTAGAAATAATACAATAAAATACAATAATTAATTTTATACTTGTCCCTAAGCTAAATTTGTAGTACTACTGGCTAATTAAAGAATACTATGATTACGCATTATTTTCTTTGTCCGGATGCTTGACATCTTTTTTGGGATACCATTTTATTAATGTCAGGTTGAAGTTTGTTTGCCACTGACGCTTTCATTACAGATGACAAATTTTGATCAGATAATGTCGAACGTTGAGGTGTTTTACTAGCTTTTACTATGGAAAAGAACTGCTCACAGAGACCAGTCCATGAAAAAATAGCTAGAATTCTTGCTGCGAATTTCCGCAATTTAACGAACTTTTCAGGGTAAATGACTGTAACATTTTGGCACAGCCATTGGAATATTCTTAGATTTCAACTAAGAACCTGACTTCTATTCTATCAGCTCTAGTTGCACAGCAGCATTTTCAGAATCAAATCAGATCGCGTGATCGAGAGGCTAGGTGCGCTTGAACTTGGCTTGGCTACCTAGAAGGAGGACACCCGACTCGGGCAGAGCGCCCAAAGGCAGCACGGAAAACCAACTCCTAGATACCCCCTCCCCCCCCCACTGGTCCACAAATGAGATTGGACCAAAGCGCTCCGAGCATGCTTTAAGCATGAAAGTAGGCTATTTTAAAGCTATAATAATAATAATAATGATGCACTGAAAATGAGCAAATTTAAAATTAGCATCAGTCTCTTTATTTTTTGTTAGACTAGCTAGCTTTACCAAAGATAAATAGTACTGCATTTTCACCTCCTGTCATTTCTCAAAAATCATCCTCGCTTGTTATGCATAGAACAGACCTCTAGTAATTCCTGGTATATGTCAAAATTCCTGTTAAAGGCCCTTATTCTTATAGCCAACTGTGCTACACCCGTTAAGTCAGTTGACTCACAGAGACCCAATGAAAGTAATTCAAAATCAGCTCTGTCGTTCTTTAATTGTTCAAGCAAGCTGACTGGCATGCCATTTATTCTATCTGCAACAGTGTCACTAGTTATCGCTATTTCTTTAAATGCTCTCTACTTTGTTTCTGAATAAATGACTTTGGCTTTAACGAAACACTCCTTCATAAAATCACATTTATTAAATGATTTGAAATGGCTTGCAATGAAGTTTGAAAAAATGTAGCTTTGCTTTCACTGCAGACTCAACCCGTTGTTCAGTTAAACAAATACTATTTTTCCATTCAAGTAGCCTGTCATCTCTTGTTTTCCAGCGTAATAGTTTAACATTATTTAAATATTTTTTAGGTGGCCACGCGGGCCGCATGCAAGGTGGTCGCGGGCCGCATGCGGCCCCCGAGCATCCAGTTTGACATGCCTGCTCTAACCTATTAAGTTTAAAATTAGTTTTCTGGTTTGTACGAGAGTCAGTGGGAGTTAGGACTTGTAACAACTCTTGAAGTCTGCTCCTTAATAACTCACGTGATCAGACCCTAGCCAATCAAGTGAAAGAGAAAGAGTGAACGACCATGACTTTACTGCTATTATAGTATTAATGCTGAATTGAGGTCATTAATTAGTATTTTTTAAATCCTACTTATTAGGAAACTATGAACCCATTAATGTAATCGTAATGCATATGTAATACTAAAGCTTATAAACATTTTTCAATATGTTTTATTAGTAAATTTTGCCACATGCCATAGAGAAGCGTAATCTGTTAGCTCATTATTATCTAAGCGCTTTGAGTTGTTAGGAAATAGTGTAGCAATGAGATGTAGGAAATGGTTAGCAGTGAGATTTAGGAAATAGTGTAGCAATGAGATTTAGAAAATAGTGTAGCATTGAGATTTAGGAAATAGTGTAGCAATGAGAGGTAGGAAATAGTGTAGCAATGAGATTTAGGAAATAAGTTATTGTGTTTATTCAGGAAGCCCTATAAATATATTTATCGCTTTTTTTTTTGTTCTAATATTTGCTTATCTTATTAAATACATTAATGAAATAATTCACAGTGAACTAAGACTAAATACTTACATGCGCAGTTATTCGAAACTTTGTAATACTCGTGTACAGTTTTTCACTTGGGTACTTTGAATACATGGGTATTGTTTAACATTTAGTACTTTATTTTTATTCTTGGGTACTATTTAATATTTTAAAACTTTTAAAATATTTGAGTACTATTTAACACTTTTTACGTTTTAATTACCCTTACCCATCCCTTATCTTTTTGGACTGTTGGGACATCATGCAAGACTCGTTGACCGTTTTTCTCCATTCCTTTCTGTCCTTCCTTAGTTAAAACCTCTTTCAATAGCTTTCAAGTCTTTTATGTTGTCCTCCTATCGCTTTCTCTGTCTGCCTCTTCTTCTTTTTCCTGGTACTGTTTCCTGATTTTAGGCCTTTTACTTTGGTTTAACATTTGGGTCATTTTTAATTTTTTATTACTGTTTAACGCTTGGGGTACTTTTTAATACTTGGATATTGTTTAATATTGTCTACTTCTTAACACTCGGGTACTATTTAACACTTTAGTGCTTTATAATATTTTGGGTACTGTTTAGCGTCCATACATGTGGGTACTTGGTAATACTTGCTTACGGTTTAACAATGACATATTTTTAAAACATGGGTATTTTTAATACTTGGTCACGTCTCATTGCTTGGAAACCCTATTTGGAAATTTTGTTAATTTTTAATTCGAGGCTGCTCGTTAAGACTTGGGTAGCATTTTAAGTTAAACACTTAAGATACAAAGTTCCTTTTAAAGATGCGTTAAATATTCATAATTTAAAGACAATAATTGTGTGAACAGTAGGTCACGAGTGAAGAGTGATGTAAAAGGTAAGTAGCTGAGGAGTACTACAGGGGGCTCTGGTGACTTCGGGGCGGGGGTATGTAAAATACATTATGTTTCTGTAAATCTCAAAACGGCTGACTTCCAAATCCCCACCGCCTGCCCCCCCCCCCTCGCGTGACCCTGGTCTATTAGTCACACCAATTGGAGATTTTCGTCAGCCAGGATTCCCAGCAGACGTGACCCAGTATTGCCAGAACATGACCTGAAACTCTTGCTCTAACAGGATGTTTTCTATTGTTTGCTTTCTTTTGTCCGCCAAATGTTGTTTTGATGGTTATCGATTGAGGCCCCTGTTATATTCAAGTCTCCATGATGTAACACCCGAATAGAAATAACTCACGTCTACATCTTTTGGTAGTATTGTTATTATGTTGTTGGCATTGGTTTTATATCATTGTTGTTATTTTATCTTTTAAAAAAAAAGAAACTTAAAGTTCCCCTTTCAGACCTTGTGGTCCTTAGGGCAGATGATTAAAGTTCATCTGATTGAATATGGCCTACGGTTAAAGAGGGTGTCATGTGGCTAGCACAACGACCAACAGCCTTTACTTTTCCCCAACTAATGTCATGTACCCGTTAGAGCTGGGTAGACTCAGAGGCGCCCAAGGATCCCGAAATAAAAATCCCAGACTTCGCCTGGGTTCGAAGTCGGAACCCCCGGTTCAGAAGCAATGGCTTTACCGCTCGGCCACCGCGCCTCCATTATATTTATAGTAGTGTGTTTTTTTTAAAATAGTTATTTTGATTATTGTTTCAATTTTCGGTTTTAGTTGATGTTAGGATAAGTGTCTCCCTCTACTTGGCATAGCTATGTCCCTACATAGACATGACCAGGTTCCTACTAGACCTAGATCGAATCACTTTTTTTAAGCCACTTTATAATATTTTGCTTTGAGTGAACGCCGGGCTAAACATTAAATGATGGTACGTCACGATGTAATTTGAAATTAGTCTAGAGTCTAGACACAAGGCGTTCATGCTGTAACAGTAGGTCTATTGAGCGTGGGAAGCGTTTAGTGAAAGACTAAAATAGAAAACAGCACCAGCTGCCGCCACTGAAATAATTAGACTTTCATTTCGTTCACTAATTGGAGACTTTCGACATAGGCGTCATCTTTCAAAGGGATACAATACTACTATGCTTAAAAGTGAATATTTTGTTCTTTTTTTTGAGCAACCCCACAGAGACCTTTATTTGAGAACGAGGCCTTGATTTGAGAATCAGGCCTTGAATTGAGAACGAGGCCTTGAATTGAAAACGAGGCCTTGATTTGAGAACGAGGACTTGAATTGAGAACGAGGCCTTGAATTGAGAACGAGGCCTTGAATTGAGAACGAGGCCTTGATTTGAGAGCGAGGACTTGAATTGAGAATCAGACTTGAATTGAGAATCAGACTTGAATGCTAACGTAAACATCACAATGCACTGGCAAAAAAAAGTAAAAGTTATTTTGTCAGGGAAGCGATCCATTCTAGTTGTTTTGGAAAAGAATGTTATCTTTAGCTCTTTCATCAACTTTAAGAAATTATTTTTAGTATCAATTAACTCTTTCCTATCCAATACGGAGCGACTAAGAAATGAATAATAATTTTAAAAAAAAAAACGCCTAGAACTCTAGGTGAACTTATGTTTCTCTAAAGTAAATTTATAATAATTTTTACCTCGCCTTGGTTTAAACACTAGATTTGAGTCTAAACGTCAAACCAGCAATAGAGTATGACTGAGATACCAATTGGAAGCAGAATTAAATACTCGAAAAAAGATTGTATTTCCTTAATGAATCTGGATATTTCACACAAAGAAAACCACTCAGTAATACCCTATTCCTACCGAAAGACGCCTTTGCCATTTCCGTATATCTGGTTATATTGTTTCGCAAGTTTCATGTTGCTGTTTTGTCTTTTATTCCTATGATGGGACATTTAATATGAAATTGTTTCAAATCCACGCAATTAAGTTTAAAGTGATACAGCGTTATCTTATAGCTGGTGTATATCACATTAAATATACATTAATTTGAGGTTAGCAAGATTATGTTTGAAATCTACACTCATACGTGTTTCAGTAAATGGATATTCCATTTCCAGAGCTAAAGTTCAATAGGACATGTAAAGAAAAACTGAATGTAACAGCTACAAAAAAAAAGGTACCTTGGACTGCGGCAATGCTTCTTTTTCTAACGTAACAGCTACAAATGTAAGGTACCTAGGGCTCGGGCAATTATTCTCTTCCTAATGTGACAGCTACAAAATAAGGTACCTAGGGTTCGGGCAATTATTCTCTTCCTAATGTGACAGCTACAAAATAAGGTACCTAGGGCTCGGGCAATTATTCTCTTCCTAATGTGACAGCTACAAAATAAGGTACCTTGGACTCGGGCAATGATCTCAGCCACAGCTCTGGAGTGGAAATGGTCTTTATTTTAGACGATTAGGCCAATAAGTAAGATGAACAGAACCCCGTTGGATAGCATAAGGACTGAGTCTGGCGGGAAGGAAGAAACATCCAAAAAATCCACACACAGTTCTTTAAAATTACGTTTTTAAGGTTGATATGGTACAGAGAAAGAATGTGGGAAAGTTTCCCGGTGTGCTTGGCCTTTGGCCTCAATTCTAACCTGAGCATCTTGAAATACGAGCCATCGTTAATAGGGATGTAAGAATTTACATCTGCTTGGGTCTTTTCCAGACAGACGTTTGTCCAAACAGGCAGATGGAGGCAATGTTCCCACAGACCTAGAATTCTAGGAATCTTAAACTCAACTTTTAGGACAACTGCAAAGGTACCTTGGGTAAAGTCCAGTAAAGGTTGGAGCGACTTCCGGCCCCCTGGTACGCTATTAGCACTAAAGATTTCTGTTAGGACCGGGCGCTCTTCACCAAGAGTCCTGCAAAATTAATGAGTCTATTACTGGTGTGGTGTATATCATATTGAGGGGTATCTGTCCTTCAACCTGGTCAAGTTGCTGATCATTTGGAGGTTAATGGTCAATGCCCATGGGAATTAGTTAATGTTCCTTTTATGTAAGTGCTAGTTTTTGTAGAAATGTCAATGTGGGTTTGAAACCTTTATTCCTTTCAGTCTCAAATCTCATGCTTTCAAAGTCATTTTCCAAATTACTGATTTCAAAATCAATATTCTCCTGATTTTTAAAAGATTTGGCTACTAATCTCCCAACATTTTTTGACTAACTTTGATAACGCTCAGACTTTTAGACTTGATAAAATACAGGGCAATTTACTCAAGTTTTCTATAAGCTTCTTTGCATTCTTTTCCCTTCAGAGACACGATGTAAATTAACGTCATATGTAAATCGCATGGCTTCGAGACTATTATTCCTTGACGACAAAAGTGTAGGACACAGTGTTGAGTGTCATTAAGATTATGCCCGCCCTAATGGCTCTCAGAAACTGATATGCTGTGACATGCTGTGAACGAAAGAACGCATACCCGTTTTACACTTATTCAAAGAAATATTCAGCATGTCGAACACCGATGACGGCATTTTGAAGTACTGGATTTCACAGTTAACATGTAGCGTCTATTGGAAGAGGTAATGAAGTAATGATGATAGCCATTATTCTGTTTACAAAGGCACTTTTAGAAGCTTGCAGTTCATTTCAAGACAACGGATTTTATATTACCTAGTGTATTTCAAATGGTCATTTATGTATTCATTAAGGAAGATCACGAAACTATATCAAGATACTGATGTTCATTTAATCCACATTATTTGTTATGTCGTCAACGTTGACAAACGTAAGGAAAGGTTGAACGTGTTTACCAACAACTTTATTCCCCAACAGATCTATGACCTCATTTTGGGGCCACATAAATAGTTTTAATCCTTTTATTCTGTTGTTGTTTACAATGTATACATGCACTTGAATACATCGTACTTTAAAATCAAATATTTTACATCTAAGAAATGTTCTTCATTTTTCGTATCACCTTAAATAACCATCCTCGGTATGACCGCCAAGTGTTGCGACATACTAATAAGACTTACATTGATTTGTTATGTCGCATTGTTGTTGTATCTATGTCAGATATATAACAACAAAATGAATGCTTAGTAAAATTATTTAAGAACTTGATACATTTAAAGTTTTATAACTCCTTTTCTTTTCGATTTATCTAATGCGTTTGTGGACCCCTGTTTGGTTAAACCCGGGTCTATTTGGGATCTTTTCTGCATAGTTGCCATACTTTTACATTATGAAGTAGTCCTGTAGAACAGAGGTTCTCAACTTTTTTTCAGTCCTGGGGCCATTCAATTTTAGTGGAGCCCAACAAAGCCTGATTTGCTGCCTATTTTAAAAGCCGCTGAAAAAATCCAAATCTCCGCTGATGGTTGTTGCCTATGTAAGGAAGAAATTCGAATTGTAAATATCCAGGCGCATTTTTTGGTTACTTTGCATTACGTGGTACCGTCTCTCTTACGGCATCGTAACGGAAATCTAACGTTTAAATAGGCATGCGAAAAACAAACACAAATAACTATTGTATAACTTACAAATAATGCATTAAAAGTGAATGATTCATAACCAGACTGATGTGTGTGAAACTTGAAAACGAGGCTTGACCTTCTTCTTTGAATGCCAATGATAAAAGTAGAGAACTTGAAGTGACGATATTGATTGAATTGTAAAATAAGTAAATTTGATATGAATGCGCAAAATAAAATTCTATCACATGACTTGTATCACTGTTGTTTTGTCAGCAATAGTCGTAGAGTAGTTCATAATAGACGTATTAAACAGTAGTGAGGGACGAGTTGATTATTATTCAAATTATCCAATAGGATAAAAATGGTTTTTAAAGAAGTTATTTTAATTGTTAATTAATCGGCACCAAAATCAGACTGATGCGCTCCCTGGTCATGGCTACATTTCTATATGCTTATGAGTCTTGGACTCTGATTGCAGAGCTAGAGAGGAGGATCCTAGCAATGGAATTGAGATGCTACAGAAGGATCCTAGGCATCACATTTAAAGACCGCATCACAAACCAAGAGATTAGAGACAGGGTTACTGCAGCGATCGGACCCCATTATGACCTGCTAACTACTGTGAAGAAACGAAAGCTTAAAATGTATGGCCATGTAACAAGATCTTCGGGGCTCGCAAAGACCTTCATCCAGGGAACAGTACCATGAAAAAGAAGAAGAGGCAGACAGAGAAAGCGGTGGGAAGACAACATAAAAGAATGGTTGGGCCTACCATTGACAGAGGTTTTAAACAGGGCAAAGGATAGAGAGGAATGGAGAAAGATGGTCTACAAGTCTTGCTTGGTGCCCCAAGGGTCCACCAGACTAAGGGATAGGTAACAGGTAATTTTAATTGTGGACAATACCCACTCTCTGTGAGCCTCTAGGGTTCCACAGTTTAGTATGTAGAGATCTCTGTTAGAGATTACAGTGTTGATATATCTTCTTGAATGATATGAGTTATCATTGTCTTGGTTAGGGAATTGTGATTCAAACATTCAATGTTATAATCAATGTGTCTCTCTACAAATACAGCTGACTATGTAGACTGTTGAAATGACTGTTTAGTAGACTATAATTATAATCTAATGTCAAATTGTGACTGGATCGATTTTTATCTATTAAGCCATTTTGTTTTAATAACATCAATTATTATCTCCCTTAAGTAACATCCGTTTAATGGTTCCGTTAAATGCTATGCTCTTTTTTATTTCAGAGACATAATGTTATTTGTTCGTCTGTTTGTCTGTTTTGTTCTGTTGTTATTTTAGTGTCTGTTTTTCTTTAATACAATTTATTGTATTGTTATTTTGTGTTCAGGGGTCACCACTTCCGCTTACATTATGTGCGTCTTCATGTATTGATCGTTCGTTCTAAAGCTGAATAAAAGAAATAAAAAAAATGTGTCATCAATTATGTAGCTCTTTTTAAGTCGTTGGACGATGTGGGATCAGTTTGACCTAATCAAGTCCTGGGTAGATTATAATCACGTTTTTCTCTTCTTTTTGTGTATAATCTCAATGGGGCTCTTAGATTGTAGGTTTGACAGACAGACAGACAGACGGACAGAGAAATAGACAGATAGATACGATTCTTTAAATTCAAGAACATGTCGGCTGCATAATTACGGGAATTTTGTAGTTCGCATACAAAAGTTAAATAACCTTATATTACAAGTGGTTTATGTATGCATACAATATACATAGTTAATGACATGCTTTCGGTAGGCCTTAAGTAGATCTTGCATCTATAACTATATTGCAAAGATTCTCAATATCCAGGCTCTTTGCAAACTTCTCTACTCGACACTAACTACTAACATAACACTTGAATGTTGAATAAATCACAACCAATACTACACAATTGGCAACACGTAACACTGACTGTGCATCGCTAACAACCCTACCGTCATGGGCCCCACCCGGGTGGATGCATGGTAGTGGGCATACACCCCTCCCCACCACGGATTCCGAATTACCAATCTTGGCACCATCGAATCATTAATTTCTAAGTAGCAACTGAACAAGTAATGCTTCCACTTTTGTTTTTAAAAGTACAGTTGTAAGGATAAGTAGTTATAGTAGATTAGCCCAGGCTTACAAGGAATTCAAGGCCGACTTTAAAGGTACGTGCACCCAATGTTTTTGCCAAATGGACGGTAGGAAGAACAGGCCGCACGGATAAAGTTAACAATGTGTACAATGTGTACAATAAAAAAATTGTTCACATTTTTTTAGTTCTTAGTTCATGAAAAAAAAAGTATTTACAGTGAATTTAATATCGCTTAGATATGAGGGCCGGGGGGGGGGGGTGGAAGCAGTTATTTTCTATAATATTTTCTGTAACGAGAAAGTTGATGCTATGACTTTTTATCATATTAAAGGAAATATGCATACTAGATATTTTTGTAATGAAAGTTATATTTAATAGTATTACTTTCTTCTAAAATATAGCATATTTTTTATATAAGTATTTTTAAAAATAAGTGTATCTTTATTAAAGCTTTCGAAAAAGTGTAAGGGCCTCCACATACGTAAATCCGGCCCTAACTCCAACTTTCAAACATATAAATACATCAGTAATATAATGATGCAATGCGTTCATGAACTACAGATAGCCATGTTCTTTTGAGCGGGAAAAAAGATGGGACAATTGAAAGAATAATGGAGACAGTATAAGTTGCAACTAGATTAGCCGTAGTGCGTCATTTCAACTCTGATACGATTTTGTTGAATCAACTTTTAATCAGCGCTGGTAGGATTTCTCATTGCTTCGTGTTACAGGACGTTGGGTGTCTGTCGCCTGCGGTGAAGAGATACTATCATGTCTGCTCCTCGCCAGCAGATCTAAGGGAGGCAAAGAAATTAGAATGGAACGGTTGCCCTATTTTAAAGTGTTGGCCTACGGGAGAGAAGAGAAATTGGTAGAACGTGGTCTGATCAATCTGTCCTGGGTTTTTTTTTTGTTTCAGACTTTTACTGAATACAAGGGTAGAAGGTCAGGGTTATTGGAGATATTTCGAGCTATTTAGTCGTGTAGTATGCGATCTTGTCAGCTGTCTCTATAGATCATGGTTCAAACCCTGCCCTCAAAACCCGTCCTGTGTCTTCAATTTGAAAGGAACATCTGAAACATGTCGAACTAAACAAATAAATGATATCATCTATCCGCTGATATTGTGTATTTTTTTTATTTACAAAGCTGCAATTTGATAAACACAAATACTATGATATTTTTTAAAGCAGATATAACTCACTACAAATCACATCTTTTCTTTCTAATGTCTCTTGCTGGTCTCTTCCTGAACTTTCATTCCAATCCTTTTTATCGTCTTAAATTACACCAGACCACCTCATTGTTAAACCAGAAACTATTCAGCCTCTACAACCGGGCTCTCGACATAAACGTCGACATTACTTTCTTCATGGTTGCATAAACATCACTCACATATCCACCATAACACCAAGACATCAGTTCATAATGTGTAATGCTTTAAGTACTTCATCGTCACCCTTTTAACTCTGTCTTGCATTTGTTAGAGAAGGGGTTCTCAATATGTGGGTCGCGACCCCTATGGGGGGCGATTGACGATTAATAATGGATTGTTAATATGGATTGTTATTGTTTACTTTTCTATTACTGTATGTGTGTGTTTAGTGGGTCGAAGCAGAGTGGTGGCTTGTAAAAAGGGGTCTCCAAGCTTAAAATGTTGAGAACCGCTGTGTTAGAGGAATTATTTTTTTTAATTGACGATGTGAAAAATCAGTTCTAAAATCCTTTTGGTACGAAGACCATCCAAGTAGCTGAACTAAAGAAGACAAAAACATATAAATTCTTTGTGCTTTCTTACTGACTTTTCTTCTTGCGACCTTGACTGTGTTTTTCCTCATCACACTGTACTTCTTTGAATGTCAATGTTGACTGTCTAGCTTTTGTTGTTTTTTCACAAGGAAGAGTTCCTCTCGTCTGCCTGGCTCGTTTTCTTATCTTGTTATGTCTTAGATCTACATCAGTGATTCCCAAAGTGGTCAATATGGACACCCAAGGGTCCACGAGGACGCTTCCAGGGGGGTCCACGGAAAACCAGAAAACATGTCAAGGGGTCCACGAGACAAAATAGTTTGGCAGCCACTGATCTACATCTATAAGCAAGAGCAAAAGCTTTCTTCTAAACACTATGATTAATTCTCTTATCACTTCGTTTTGGCTACAATGGTTGTATTAGCTCGTTACAATAATAGTCTCAACCACCTCTACGTAATAATGGAATGCTCTTCATAAAATGCACATTTATTTAATCACAAGTAGTTACACATATGCATGTAATCTTAGGATTAGATCCTTCGCCGTTCGGTGCATTGCGCGGCAAGTTGTTTCTATGGAGATCGCTTACTGGCAACGTTTGCAGCCTCTCTCTCTCCGCTGGTCTGAAGGTGAGGTGCCAATTTAATCAGCAGCAATTACAAACATAATGAATCAATCTACAGTAAATAAACACAATTAATAAGTAGTCTAAGTGCAATCATACAGATGTAATAAGTCGTTCAATGGCTAATTGACACATGCCCAAGTTATTACGCTAATAAGGTATCACTTACACACATGTAATGACTCTATCAAACAATTCATTACAATGAGCATTTTTACAACTTTGTCTTTCTAATCTCCTCTAATCCTTCATCTTGACATATGGAACTAGGCATGAGTCTTTATCTTTGTGTCTATCTGAGTATTAGATCTATATTAGATTTTGTTTTTGTTAATATATAATTGCTACTTTGATTCGTCTATCCCAATGGCGCTCGTTTTAAATTTAGTGATTTTACTAAAGGTGTTAGTCAAATGTGAATATTCGTTTGTTATAAATCTCACTGCTCTATTTTGTGTTTATTCTGGTTCTTTTTTTTTGTTGTTGTTGCTTAAGTTGATGAGTCCGACACAGAGGATGCATATTCTATTGTTGACCTTACGAAGGTTGAATAATGTTTTAGAATTTTCTTTTAATAAAAGCCAATGTTTTGTTTGATTTTTTGATAGTTTCATCATTATAGGCATGCCAAGACAGTTTTTTCATTTATTATAACACCTAGGTGCAATAATTTACTAAATTTGTCTTCAGTGTTATTGTTTTAGTACACTAAGTTTGTAATAAATTGGGCCATTTTGGTGTTTTCTTTTTTCGCTGCTTTTCTAATTGAATGTTTCTATTTCATTCGGGGCCACCAAATTCACTTCACATAGGGCCTCCCATTGCCTAAGGCCGGCCCTGTCTAACGAAACAATGTTACATTGGCAGAAAAAAAAAACATGGTCATGAAGTAAAAAACCCAAGTTTCTAAACGGAATTTGGCTCGGTCTTAAAGAAGAAGCAAATATTCCAAGAAAAAAAAATATTAAGAAAAAAACATATTTGAGGGATGAGAAGGGTGGACCTCGCCATTTTCTCTCACGAAATTGGTTTCCCAATATAACTCTTCCAAGGCTCTGAAAACGTCCTTCACCTTGGGGGGGGGGGGTTCATAAAAAAAAAAAGCTGGCAGATCAACTTCCTGTATTTCAATTAGAAGCGCCATCTAGTTTGTTTCTATGCTGTTGCACTTGGCTTCACTCCTACTGGGCAAAATGTGGACGAGTTTTCTCCTGGAGTAAGCAAGGGAAAAAAAAACAACATAGATCCACACACGCGGAGATCGTAGATAAATTATATTGACCAGCTCCCGGCGATGTTGTGGGCTGTGTCTGGGTTAATGTTGTTGATCCATAAAATGTTCTAAGTAAGCCTCTGTCTTCATTCACACTGCCTTTTGCTATGGTTCATTAATTAAATTAAATGTGTGCAGGATAACTCTTCACATGTTAGCATCGAGAATGTAACTAGATTGTAAGGGATTGTTTCCCTTTTCAAGGCATTTTCAACCTTTCATTGTCAGATGCATTCAACTTAGTGGGAAAATAGATTAAACATATTTGTCTTGTATGTTGTACGACGCCTGGTGAATGACTATAAAACATTATTAAATCCATTGTTTAAAATCTTTAATTTTATTGGACAGAAGCTTTTTTTTTTACTACATTGTTTTTCTATTTTAGGTTACTGTATTGTTTCTCTACTATTGTAACATTTCACTCAAGCATTTCACAACTCTCTCGTCTCTTATAGTAAATTAAGACTGATTATATTAGTTAAATAATGTTTATAACAAAAAAAAATGTTTCTGTTGATCTCTCTCTCTCTCTCAATCGTTCCTACCAATATCCGCATTCCTTTTTCTCCCTTCCTCTCTCTCTTCATCCATCTCTTTTCTTTCCCCCCTTGTCTTTTCCACCTTGTATCCTCTCTGTTATCTCTCTGCCTCCTTCTCACACTCCTATCACAACCTCTCTCACTCCCTCTCCCCCTCTCTACCATCTTTCCCACTTTTTATTTCTCTTTCTCTCTCTGTTTCCTTCCAATATCTCCTCTCTCAGCCTCTGTATATCTCCTCTCTCAGCCTCTGTA
>JADKLZ010003886.1:6780929-6815118 GCA_021533235.1 Biomphalaria straminea | reverse complement strand
TCTCTTTCTCTCTTTTCATTCTCTTTCTCTCTTTTCATTCTCTTTCTCTCTTTTCATTCTCTTTCTCTCTTTTCATTCTCTTTCTCTCTTTTCATTCTCTTTCTCTCTTTTCATTCTCTTTTTCTCTTTTCATTCTCTTTCTCTCTTTTCATTCTCTCTTCTCCTCACTTTCAAATTGCTCTGTATATTATTTTCACTCTTTTCTTTCCAGTAACTTGTAACCTCTTTCACTCTCTCACTTTTGTATTTCCCCCCTCTCTTTGTTTCCTCCTGTCGTTTCTCTAATCATTGTCTCTTTGTTTTGTTCTTCTATTCACTTCTGATGCATCTCTTCTTGTATTGTTGTCAATGTTCTGTAGATGCTGTATGTTTGATGGTTCTTGTGGACATCGTGAGTAGCAAGAAAATGTCCTTCAAGTTTTAGTTCCATTGATTTAAGTTTGTTTTGTTGTCTGTCACATTAAAGCAGAATTTGTTGCACTTAACCGACATCCGCTGACTAGAATACATTTCACTTTTATCTTTCATCGCACTTACACGTGCACACACACACTATGCTATAAAATGTCAAGGATTAAATATTACTAATCATGTTATTTTATCGCCAACACAACTTAACAATTCACATTAATTCTCTTTCTTTAGTTGTTTGCTTCTCGCTTTCTTTCTCTCTCACTTTTTCTCTCTTTTTCTCTCTTTCTCTCTCTCCCTATTTCTCCGTCTTTCTCTTTATCCCTCTCTTTCTCCAACTTTATCTTTCTCTATCCCTCATTTCTCTCTCTTTGCCTCCCTTATAATTTATATCTCTTAATCAAAAACTCACAATATGAACTCAATGAACACAGTCCCATAATAAATTTCATTTTCTTAATTCCAATTTCTTCTAAACACTCTACAGCCATCTCCTCTCTCTCTATCTCTCACTCACTCTCTCTCTCCCCTCTCTCTCTTTCTCCCCCCTCTCTCTCCCTCTCTCTCTCTCTCTCTCATCTCTCTTTCATCTCTCATCCTTCTCTCTCTCTCTCTCTCCATCTCTCTCTCTCCCTCCCTCATGGCCTCATCTCTCTCCCTCCTTCTCCCCTCTTTCTCTCTCTCTCTCTTTCTCTCTTTCAATCTGCCTAATGTAATTCCTGTGTATTCCCAGCGACAGACAAGGCAAAGAAGTGGTATCTATGTTCACTACAAGCATAGTCAACAGTGACACCTTCTATACGGACTCCAACGGGAGAGAACTCATGGAGAGAGTGTAAGTTTCTTATCTAGAAAGATCAACTACTGGTTGGACATGGGTTGTCTGCCCCTTGTATGGTTTTCACGTCATGTCCAACAAGGAGTCAAAGTCAACTTACAATGCTGCGAGACAGCCGTGAATTAGATGAGGTCTGGCTACTAGAAAATGATACCCGTAGTCTTGGCACAAGAGTGGAGAGAGGGGTTAGGGGGACGTTATTGAAGAAGTATTTTAAACTTTATACGCGACTTGACCTTTGACATCGTGGTTGTCGAGAGACTAATGAGTTTTCTTCACCTCATTTGGCTTTTTTTAAAAACACAAACTGACGATGAATTTATACCCTTACTACACAATATATATTAAAAAATGAAGCCACCTTTTTTAGAAAGACAAAATATTGTTTAAATGTGGCAAAATATTACAAAATTTATTTGAATTGGGGCTATGCGAAACATACAAATTGTCTAAATTGCATATTTTGAGACACATTTTATTTAAGTCGATCTAGTCTTTGACAATAATATGAAATGGCACCCTTTTATGGTGAAATACATTATAATAGCTGTCATGGTTTGATTTTAAGCCTAAGCGTGTTTGTCCAAGTCCCTGGCTCTCTCTCAAATAGCATGTGATAAATGAATATCAATAAAATGACTAGATAATTATTTAACGTACACATGAAATATTTAATTCAATGGGTATTTACAGTCTATGGAGAGGTTGATACTGATGGTATAAATTAAACATAATGACATTAATAATTACTATTTTTAAAAAAAAGTAATACTGGCGATGTTATCAAATCTTGATAAATAAACAGAGATTGTAACAACCAATTCACACCTTGTGGCTTAACAATCATATCATACTTCAACTGTGTAAGACCATTCAGTATACGCCCGTCATCCACAACCTTACCGCACAGTAACACAACTACAACACTGGAGCCCTATAAGAAATAAACACATCTCACCATCTACTCTAAGACTGGAAATAGTAAATACAACCTCATAAAAATACACCTTAATTACCAGAGATATAACATATAAAGAAGTAAAAACAACCTTGTAAGAATACACCTTAATTACCAGAGATATAACAAATAAAGAAGTTAATACAACATCGTACGAATACACCAGTATTAATGTCTCACAAGCATATGCTTCAGTTGGAATGACGATTGTGTTGAGAAGGTGTATTTTTGTCTCGAGTAAAATGGCTTGGCTAGTCCAAATAGGCTCTTTGGAAAATGCATCCTGCCTTTCCTATTCGGCACATTACATCATGGTATGCATCCCCATCATTTGTTAGATGCTGCCAAGGTACGTGAACTTGTCCAGCTCTTCAAACTTTGACTCGCCAAGTCTGACAGGGGCACTCTTTGCCATATATCCCACTCGTAAAATTTTTGTCTTATCTAAGTTTATGCGGAGGCTAAATTAGAGTGCATCTCTCTATCTAGGCTTTCCGTCATTTCTTTAATGAATTTATTTGAAGTGCAACGTCATCAGCAAATTCCAAGCTTTTCATTCGAATTTGTTCACGCCATGGAATACCAAAGGCAGTCTGGTTCATAGCTCTCCTCATTATGAAGTCGATGGCTAGGAGGAAAAGGAAGGGAGATAAGATGCACCCCTGTCTCACACCTGTCTCGATGTTAAAAAAAATATGTTGTTCCTCCTTCTGTTTTAATGCAGCAACTAGACTGACTGTGTAGGTGCCATAGGATCTGGACGAGTTTTTCTGGGATGCCGTATTCTCTAACGATTTTCTATAGAGATTCACGGTGGACAACTTTTTACAATAGTTAGAAGGTCATTGTAAGGTCCAATCCCATTAGTAACCGTGTCTCTAATCTTTTGGTTTGTGATGTGGTCTTTAAATGTGATACCTAGAATCCCCCTGTAGCATCTCAATTTCATTGCTAGGATCCCCCTGTAGCATCTCAATTCCATTGTTAGAATCCTCTTGTAGCTTCTCAATTCAATGCTAGAATCCCTCTCTCTAGCTTTGCAGTCAGCGTCGAAGATTCGCAAGCATATTCGAATGTGGCCATCTCAATGGAGGGCATCAGTCTGAGTTTGGTTTAATTACCAATAATTGAAGGAATCTCGTCAAAAGGACATAACCGATAAAAATACAAATCACACGTTTTCTAATGCTGTTGTTCTTTTGTTTAACGTACAGATGAAATATTTAATTCAATGGGTATTAACAGTCTATGGAGAGGTTGATACTGATGGTATAAATTAAACATAATGATATTAATTATTACTATTTTTTAAAAAAAGTAATACTGGCGATGTTATCAAATCTTGATAATAAACAAAGATTGTAACAACCAATTCACACCTTGTGGCTTAACAATCATATCATACTTCAACTGTGTAAGACCATTCAGTATACGCCCATCATCCACAACCTTACCGCACAGTAACACAACTACAACACTGGAGCCCTATAAGAAATAAACACATCTCACCGTCTACTCTAAGAGACCAATTACCAATAATTGAAGGAATCTAGTCAAAAGGACATAACCGATAAAAAACAAATCACACGTTTTCTAAAGCTGTTTCCATTCTTTTGCTGTTTAAACATTTTAATATAACAATAAAAAAAACAACAATATTTTAAAGTCTTATGTTCAATGTTATGTACTTCTTACCTAGTCCCAACCTGTTGAACAATTTGTATGGGAAAACCTTTCAATAAGCTCAGACTCAAGAAGGAATATATATTGGTATACCAATAGAGTACACGAAGTATGTACGAATTAGCACTGTAAGAGTTAAACCCTTATCATCAAGCTATCCATTTAGCTTACTAGTCACTCAATTAGGTCCACGACCACTGCGAGCAAAAAAATAATCCCTTCTTTCCGGTTTATTTATTATTTAGCACAAGAGGATAGACAGCGACAGTCAGCTATAGACATTGACTCTCAGGACAATGACTCAATGATGCACTGCAAGTACACTGTGACATTTAAGAACACACAGTGACACTGACAGTAATAGAAAATGACTAAAAAGAACACACTTTTACACACACAATTACACAGTGACACACATGATAACAGTCTGTGTCACACACTAGAACACAGACACAGAAACACAAGTAAATAACCATACACAAGAACACACACAATGATACCTAAAATAATTTACAACAGCATCTAATTATACAAAACAATACTCAGCTAGAAACTAATGACCAACAAAAACATTTTTTGAGTAGATTCTTTCGAAATATCAAAGCTTATATTAGATGTATCGTATCAATAAGTTACAATTATGAATGTTGGGATGAGGTATAATAAATCTTTGCGTTTCAAAATATTCATAGATGTATATTGCCTTTGTTAAGCTTTTAGCTTTCTGAATACACAATGGTCCTATTACTTGTCTGGATCAGTTGGGAAAAAAGGGAGGGAAGAAGGGTTGTATCTTGGGGAATGTTTACATGATCGTTTTTAAAATGCATAAAAAATGTGCAATTAGGGTTTAAGAGTCCTCAATGGGAAATATTCAACTTATACCACCACATCTGTCAAGTCAATTTCATTCCTTTTTTTCAGACGCCAAAACAAAATAATTAATTATAAGTAGTTAATTAATTAATTGGTTTATATTCTCTTGGTTCATGTTTTGTCAGGTAAAAGAAATTATTGTGGAAAATTTCAGCTTAATTCGAGCATGGGTGTGGGAGAAATAACATGTACAAACTTTTTTACCAGACAGAGTGAGTTGATATAAGTGTCACGGTGAGGTATGGCGAGAATGATTGTTAGTGTGCTATTTTAGTATGATAGCTTGTTGTGAATGTAAATAGTCGTTTGCACGTGTTAGGAGTGAACGATTCAGTCTTAGTTGAATGTGCGATTGATTGTTTTAGTTAGTAAGGTTTTGCTCCCGGTCCAGGAAGGTTGGATATGTGCTTCCTGGACTGGTCTTGTGTATTCATATTATATTATGTGCCTAATAGTTTAATAAAGTATTTGGATTTGGATTTATTCGAACTCGAGTTGGAATATATTTATTAAGTGTTTTGTATTACAAATATTTGAGTAGCAAGTATAAAGTAATTACAAAGAAGTAATCATCATACCCCTAGTGAGCCACATCTAACCAAGAGAAGAAACACAAGAGCCAAGTCAAGATATAAACATATATTAATTGAACCCCTGACAATAAGCTTTGTACAAAAATAACTAACAACGATTCACAATCACACATTACAAAACAGACATTGCCAAGCAAGTACATAACAAGAAAGCGAGGAAATGTTACGAAATACAGTTTCAGTTCCACAAGTATAGAAGATAATCCAACTAACAATTTTAGGGGGGGGGCCGGGTGTATCGATTGTATCTTAGGTCAAGATGTGTAACCGTCTTACTACTGTTCGTCTTACTACTGTTCGTCTTACTACTGTTCGACTTACTACTGTTCGTCTTACTACTGTTCGTCTTACCGCTGTTCGACTTACTACTGTTCGTCTTACTACTGTTCGTCTTACCGCTGTTCGTCTTACTACTGTTCGTCTTACTACTGTTCGTCTTACTACTGTTCGTCTTACTGCTGTTCGTCTTACTACTCTTCGTCTCCTCAGGAAAGATGTTCGAGACACATGGAACTACCAACCCAAGGACCAAGTCTCAGGGAACTACTATCCGGTCACAAGTAGGATCATCATCAGGGTACATTATATCTGGTTATTAATTGTATTGTGTTGTGTGTGCCCTTTAAGAAATAATGATTTCAGATGAATTTGGTACCTGATATTTTAATTTAAACACATTACAGCGGTCGTGATTTTGTTTCTAAATTATAGAGTTGTAAATGTCAATGCATAAATTATGTGTTCTCCTTCTATGTAATCTAAAATTATATTTGAATACAATACGAAGTATCAAATTAAGAGGTAATTAGTATTTTGTATCTGTTTATGTCCTTGGACATTTACATATCGTGCTAAGAGTTTCGACATTAACTCTTTCTCTCCGTAATTATTTACCACATTCTGGTGGAATCAACGTTGGTATCGTCAGTTAGGAGAGAAAGAGTTAAGACGGTGTTTCACAAACTTTTTTTCTTTAACAAAACATTCTAAGTATTTAGCGGAACACGTTATTATTGGTTTTCGAAGAGAGACTAATTCACTATTTACACTAGTTAATCATTCTAGTAGTTCTTGGAATACCTATTCATGCTCGCGTAAAACTAAGGTTCCGAACAAAACAGTTTGAGAATCACTGAATTAAGGATTGAATTTAGAGGCTGCCATGGTGTCTGCATTCTTACGTTGTTGTTTTTTTTTTTTCAATTTGAATTTCCCTTAGGATTTTTTGTTTAATTTAAAAAAAGTTTACATATTTAAGTACCAAAAGAAAAATAGAAGTTCCCCTTTCAGACCTTGTGATCTATGGGGCAGATGGTGTGAAAGACTTCTGTTTCTGTGACCCACGGTTAACGAGGGTTTCATGTGCCAAACACAACGGCCAACCGACTTTACTTGTCAACAACTAATGCCAGGTAGCCCATAGAGTTGGGTGGACATAGAGACGCCCTAAAGATCCCGAAATTAAAATCGTGGTCTTCACCAGGATTCGAACCCAGGACCCCCGGTTAGGAAGCCAAGTGCTTTACCACTCAGCCACCGCGCATCCTATTAACGTAATTTTTTTTATTTAAGCCAACCGTGAGTTTACCTTTTAAATTTGTTAAAAGTTTATTTTAAAAGTATTTTTTCAATATAAAATAGGTGTTACATATTTTTTTTTTTTTTTTTTTGAGAAAACTATATGAGTCCATTTCTTCGCGGACAAACACTGTCACTTCTGTTCACTTTAATGTTCACTTTAAGAACATGCCTGTAGTTTCTCGTATACATTTGAGTTGTAACTACTGAAGCTCAATACAATATAAGGAGTCTCCGTAGTCAAAATATTCCCCTTTCAGACCTTACGTGCAGGTGATGTAAAGGTTTTCTGTGGCCCAAAGTTTTTCATATAGTCGTGCTGGCTGAGTGGTAAGCCACTTGGCTTCCGAACCAAGGGGTCCCGGGTTCGAATCCTGGTGTGGGATTTTTTTAATTTCAGGATCTTTAAGGCGCTTCTAAGCTCACCCAGCTCTTATGAGAAAAAGTAAAGGTGGATGATCTTTGTACTGGCCACATGACACACTCTTACTCATGTGACTTACAATATTGTCGTGTGTTTGATACCTTTTCAATGTCACCAGGACCCTGAGAAGAACGTCCAGTTCACCGTCTTACCTGACAGGCCACAGGGAGGTTCCAGTCTTGGGTCAGGGGTCGTGGAGCTGATGGTAAGTTCAAAGGTTAGGCAAGGGAACATAACTGTGTCACTTACAAGTAACAAGAGTTATGTGTGCTGGTTATTGATATTAGTATAAAGATGATGATGCTCTAGTCTTGAGTGTCATGTCTAGAAATGGAGAATGCTCTTTATCTGTTGTGCTTATCAAAGGAAATTGGTAAGGCTACATGACGATGTGTTCTACACATTATCCTTAAAGTGTTTCTCTATAGGCGATGTGCAAAAGAAGAACTGGTTGCTTCCATCTCCAATATATGAATGAAATCTAACAAGATCTCTGAAGGTGAACAAATGTCGGCTATGAGGAAGATATCATCCTAGACAGCACTAAGTTGAGGGTTATTGACTAGGAAGGAAATAGAGATTTTAACTTCAGTCCTGAAAGAAAAGCAGGCACCACTTTTACCTGTGAAGCATGCGGGGCTCCACAGCCACAGAGATATACCCTCACATATAGCCGTTCTCTACGACATAATTAAGACAACCATTCTGCGATATCTTTGTCTGACACTTAAGATAAAGACGCTCAACGCTCAATATCCTTTGAAGTATTCCCTAAATGTCAGCCGCATGAAGCCCGTGGTAGCTGAACTCTAGGATAAATAACACTATCTAAAGAATCTATTGATTCCGAAGTCAAAAAACTACCATCGATTTAGTACTATTGTAATAAAGGTTTGTTGTGTTATTACCACAGGTCCATCGTAAACTTTTGAATGACGACGGGCTTGGTGTGGGCGAAGCTTTGAATGACGTAGGCAGTGACAAGGAAGGTGTTATCTATACAGGTACTTGAATTAAACATTTTGTTTTACATGTTTCGGGTGTTCCTTCAAAGTTGAAGATAATTTATTTCCTAGTCCAAACCTCCCGCAGGACAACTGGCGATGACGGCGGGCAGGGTATAAGCCCGGGACCATTGAGACAAAGGGCAGTCCAGCGCGCATACCGCGCACACATACCGCGCGACAAGGCAACCAATTAATTGAATGAAAACCTATATAATGAGCGCTTGGGGTCAAGTTTATAGTTCGAAGTCAGCCATTTTCAGACATTGCAGATTTTCTATTAGAAATATCTATGTTTTTTTGGAAAGGCGTCGTTCGTGAAAAACGTTCTTGAAGAGCTTTGAAATGTAATTATATTATATAATATAAATAGTAATAATATAAAATAGTATTTTGAACAAAACCTAACTCACTACAAAAACACGCGTTTTCACTCTGGGGCAATGTAGAGTCATTTGTTCTACATAAGACCACTGACGGGCAATGCCGCCTATCTTACATCATTCCCCCTACACAGCCAGCAAGTAATTACTTAACCTCTTCCCGCCGTCACTATAGAAACACAGACTCCATAACACTTAGCACTGTAATAAACATAAAAAAAAACAATGTTGATGTGCTAGAATGAACAAGATTTCTGCTGGTGCCTTCCCAGAATAGCACGGAGTGTTTCGGTCGTCCAGCTTTAACTCTTTCTTTCTGTTATTATTTAACACGTTCTGGTGAAATCAACGTTGGTATCGTCAGTTAGCAGAGAAAGAGTTAAATACTGGATTTTAATTATTTTTTTTTTCAATCTAGATGATAATCAATCAGTAGCAGTGCTTAAAGACAAGCTCAATTCTTGCTATTCAAGTTTAATTACATCTATCTGATTATTATTATAGCTTTTATATAGCGCTACTTTCATGCTTATAGCATGCTAAGAGCGCTTTTGGTCCAATCTCATTTGTGGGGGGAGGGGGTATCTAGGAGTTTGTTTTCCGTGCTGCCTTTGGGCGCTCAGTAAACACAACTCTGCCCGAGTCGGGTGTCGAACCTCGAGCCCCCTTCTAGGTAGCCAAACTCAAGCCGCACTTAGCCTCTCGACCACGCTTCCGCTTCTATATAACGGTCTTTGAACCTATCCCTTACATTCTCTTCCAGGGAAACACTATGTGGTCCTTGATACCATAGACAGGTCCACCTCTCTGGTCAAGCGCCTGGCACTCCAGACGCACCTGGCACCAACTGTCATGTTTACTTCTGTTGGTCCTGAACTTGATGTACGGAAGTTTATGAAGCAGGTATGTCTGAAGTCGTATTTGTCTTAATCTTATTTCAGTGAAGTTGAAATATTAGTCTGTAAATATATGTATGTGTGTGTGTGTGTGAAAATGTATGTTTGTGAGTGTACGTGTGGGGGGAGGGAGTTTTAAGATTAATTTTCGATTATCTATCGAGAATTAGACTTGGGAAGGGGGTAATATTCGATGTCAACGAAGTATCAAAGTATCAGTAATGTGTATGCAAGTTTTGATATGAAATAAACAATAATTGGTATTTAGCAGGCTGGTGTTAACTACATTCTACCATTTCTACCACGTATCTAGTTTCTCATTCAGACCTTGTGGTCTATAGGGCAGATGATGTAAAGTTAATCTGATTCTGTGGCCCACGGTTAACGAGGGTGTCATGTGGCCAGCATAACGACCAACCGCCTTTTACTTTTCCCCAACAAATGTTAGGTACCCATTAGAGCTGGGTGGACTCAAGGGCGCCCGAAAATCCCGAAATAAAAATCCCAGTCTTCACCTGGATTCGAACCCGGGACCTGCAGTACGGAAGCCAAACGCTTTACCGCTCAGCCACCGCGCCCTCACCACATATTTAGTTTATGGATTTTGTGCATTTATCATCATTTGTATTAAGATTTAGGATATAATCCGATACATCAATTTGTTCAAGTAATCCTGTTTGTTACTTGGGTGTTTCATTACTATCTTATCTTATAAAATACACACGTTACTTCAAAAAAGAGGGATTATTGCGTCCTACTTGGACATTTTACAATCGTTTTTATTTTCCTTTTTTTTCACTTGTTTCATATCATTAACAATGAAGTAACAAGTTTCATTAAATGTAAAAAGAATATTTTTAAAATGTGTGTTATACAGGAGCAATTTTTGACCAATCAGCTTCCAGACAATGTTCACGTGCTAACACTGGACAGAATCTCAGCCAATGAGTCGAGCCTTCTCCTGTTGCGCCTAGAGCACGTATTTGAAGAGAAGGAACATCCTTTGTTGTCACTTCCGGTGGAAGTTTCACTGGAGGTAAGTATTAAAGGGAAACTCTCATGGTTTTGACAATTTTTGATATGATATGTGTTTTGATTTACAGATAATGAATATATTATTCTTTTTTTTTTATTTGCAAGAATAACTTAGTAATTGATGTTTTTCTGACATAATTTTTCTGCGCATCCAAAACGGTCAGATTTTCACGGAATTTCTGTGTGACGTCACAATGGTGCTCTCAAATCTTAGGCTATATAGATCTACTAATCCGAGTAGGCCTACCGGTACTTGTCTTCCGCGAATTTATTTTAAAACAAGCTCCCGATGTAGATCTAGTCTAGATCTAAAATATGTATTATAGACTCTAGGCATCTTTTTTTCTTTTATTAGATCTAGAATTAACCCCAACTCCGAATACCAAATCATTAATGATAAACAGTAACCTTTAAAAGTAATATTAATACGTATACATTAAATATACTGTTAATTTAGTCTGCAAAGGAAAAAAAAGTGTTGAGGTTGTATGAGAAGTGGTCGTCTCCTTTCCATCAAGACTAAAACTGAAAGATTTAAAAACTCCTTTGTCCCACTTTCGGTCAGAGTGTTACGAGGTCAGCTGTCGTCATCGAGAAGTAGGCCTACATAGAAGTCAAATCCATGAAGCGCTGGTTGTGAATGTGTATGTGTGTTCTTATGTGAATGTTCGAATTTTTCATCAATATTGTTTTTGTACAGTAGTTATGTTGATCTTGTGCAGAGCAGATTTTCGTTCTACGAAATATCATAGAACAAAGTCTTGAGTACCAACAACGGCTAGCGATCAGTTTCGTAGACTTTAAGAAAGCATTTGATAGTGTCCACCGAGAATCACTATGGAAAATAGCTAGAGAATACGGCATCCCAGAAAAATTTGTCCAGATCCTACGACACCTATACAGTCAGTCTAGTTGCTGCATTAAAACAGAAGGAGGAACCACAGAGTTTTTTAGCATCGAGACAGGTGTGAGACAGGGGTGCATCTTATCTCCCTTCCTTTTCCTCCTAGCCATCGACTACATAATGAGGAAAGCAATGAACCAGACTGCCTTTGGTATTCCATGGTGTGAACAAAACCGAATGACGGACTTGGACTTCGCCGATGACGTTGCACTACTCGGGGCGACAAATAAAAGTATACAAGAAATGACTGAGAGCCTAGATAGAGAGGCACCCAAAATTGGCCTCCGCATAAACTTGGATAAGACAAAAGTTTTGCGAGTGGGATATAAGGCAAAGGGTGCCCCTGTCAGACTTGGCGAGTCAACGCTTGAAGAGTTGGACAAGTTCACTTACCTTGGCAGCATCATAACAAATGATGGGGATGCATACCATGATGTAGTGTGCCGAATAGGAAAGGCAGGGAGCATTTTCCAAAGGCTGCAGCCTATTTGGACAAGCCAAGCCATTGGACTCGAGACAAAAATACACCTTCTCAACACAATTGTCATTCCAACTGCAACATATGCATGTGAGACATGGAAGTCATCTGTCAAAATTGAGAAGAGACTAAATGTGGCTCAACAAAAATGGCTGAGACGGATTCTGAGAGTCAGTTACACAGATCGGGTCTCAAACAAGGAAATCCTATGCCGAACTGGGAGTCGAACACTCAGTGAGGTTGTGACAGAACGTCGCATGAGGTTTGCGGGACATGTTCTACGACAAAATGAACTACGCATACCAAGAATTGCGATGACATGGAGGCCAATACGAGGAAAACGCAAACAGGGACTTCCTCGTATAACTTGGCGTCATACCTTCATGGAGGACCTCAAAACAGTGGACACCAGATGGGAGGAGGCTTCAGACATTGCCAATGACAGATCATTATGGAGACAGCTTGCCGCCCAATGCGCCGAACGGCGCGGGAGGACCTAAGTCTAAGTCTAAGTAAGTTATGTTGAGGTTGTCAATTGTGAAGAAACGTAATTTCTATTAGATTGGATCAAATTATCTTATTTTATCTTATTTGGTACTGTAAGTACCTAGCCTATGTATTGAACCAGTTGATGTATAATAGATCTACTTGTACAGCTTTTTCGGCCAATAGGCTCCGAGAAACTTTGACGATGACGCATTATTTTCCCCCCAATAGGCTATTGTGAATAGACATCGTGCAGCTTTGGGAAAACCCCGTGTCACCATATATAAAAAACAACAACAACAAAAAAAAAAACAACTTAGGAGTATTTTTTTAATTATTTTTTTAAACCTGTGGTATAGCCCTTCCGTATAAGTCGGGTCTTGGGATGTGTATGGAAGTATATAAGTATAAGGCGGAGATACTGTATTGTTATTGTTACAGCGTGAGAGACGGATGAGCCCGTTAGCGTGATATATATATATATATATATATGAGTTTACGGTACATATAGTACAAAAAAGGTCTCAAACGGAAGAAGTCATCGTCATCTCCCCTCTCTAGTAGTCGTGTTCCCAGTGTTGTTTGCATTTAGCGTGAGTGAGTTTTCTGTCTTAAATTAAAAAAAAAACAGTAATAGAATAAACGCACAAGAATAAGAAGGGAGGAAATATGAAAGGCCTATTAAATCTACTCTAAAAGTAATGCCCAATCTATTGAGTTGATTTGACTAGTCCTTAGTTTGTAGCTCCAGACATCTCATACAATAAACTGTTGTAGGCATATAATATTCTTTATATGAAATTTTACATAAATAAAAGAACATGCATTTTAAAAATTATATTATGCATTAATATATGTATGGAAATAAAGAACAAAGAAATATATTAAACAATTTATATAACTCACTAAACATCTTCCAGTCTCCAGTACCATAACACATCTTCAATTTCACTTCTCTATTTGCAACCTCACTACCTAATGGACTTACTTATAGTTACATCAGAATTTATTCAGCCAATACAATTAATTATGGACATTAACTTTACTCATGGTTTAATCCTAGTATACCCAGCTTATAGAAACATACACAAGCACTGTTACCAGGTTTTATCTACAAAATTCTGGTTTGTAAGTCTTTGAATGTTTACTTGCATTGATTACAATTACTAACCTTGACTGCAATTCCTGTGCTCTTAATAACAAGGAAAGAGTTATCAGTGTGTAAATGGATGTCCTGGTGATCGATTCAAAAGCACTTTTTTTTTCAATTAAAATCCAATTATAACAATTAAGAGGCAATGAGAGAGATGGAGGGAGACTTTCATGTAAGTTCCAAATAAAAATATGCTGCACCTGTATTTATTTTGTCTTGTTTCTGTTGAGCTTCATCAATTTGTATGTTCTCCTTGCATTAGTATTTTAGGTATAGATACAGCAGATAGGATACAGAAATAAGAAATACATTTATATTTTGATAACATTATTTTCAGAATTGACTAAACTGTATGAATAAATGTTACAATTATAAATATAATATATCCATTTCCATTTCATAATAAAGCCCTCGCCATCCTCTCTTTTAATAAGAGATGTAACTCTAATTGACAGAAAGACAAAGCTAAGAGCAGCCATAGGAGTGCCACTAAAAAAAATAAAAATTAATTTAGAGAAAATTAATTAAGACAAAATATTTTTAAAATATTTTTTTTTAGAATTATATGAAAAAAAAAATATAATTTACTATTGTAATTGTTTTTCTTCTATTCAGAATCTTTTCAAACCTTTTGACATTGTGTCAGCAGTTGAGACGTCATTGGGGGGAAATTTGCTACCAAGCAAATTGAAACGTTTACAGTGGAAGGCCTTCAATGACTTGACTTCAGAAAGTATTAGTAAGTTTAACTATGAGAATATCTTTAGAAATTTTCACATTTTATGTAGGATAAATCACTGACTTCAGATGGTATTTTTTGTTTGTTTTTTTTGAAAGAACTACTCTAATTTTGATGAAAAGATAATAAAGCCCAGCATCAGTTTTAAATTGGTGAGAGGTGGAGTGACCTTAACCACTAGGCTGCCTATCAAGGGTTTATCAGGTTCCAATCCTTACTTCACCAGTCCACAAGAGAACCTGAGTGCATTTACAGCAATTCTTATAGCAAGAAAGATGTAGTAAAAAAAAATAATTTTTAACTATCTACAAAGAAGTTTATTTAAATGTTTATCTCTTTTGTTTCAAAAAGGTATCAGTATTTGACAAAGCTTTGTTTTTACGACATTACTATAGCAATTTAAATGTCTCTGGAACTATTTATTTGTATTTTGTGTAGTTATAGAATTTTTATGCGAATTTCTTAGATCTGTACATTTGATCATGGTTGGATCTGGAACTTTAAATATTCCCATTGCACAAAAAACAAGAATGTTAAATACCAATATTGGGTATTGTTAAATACTGAATCAAAACTTGCAAAATAAAAAACGCAGTCTACTAAAATAATCTGATATGCTCAAAAACAGACAAAATTTTATTTCATATAATAGGGAACACAAGAGCATGAAATTAATATTCCAGGAAACACAATGAATTAAAATAAGCAGAGTTTAATTCTCTTTTTAACATTCAACAACAGATTAGCACATAGGTTCACTTCGGATGTAATTATCTTTTTTTTTTAAGAAAAACTTTTATTTTGATGAAAAAATAATATAGCCCAGGATCAGTTAAAAAAAAAAATTAATCGTAATGATATTTTTTGTCATAAGTTCCTATAACATTTGTGCTTTTGATCATCTGCTGTGAAGTATAAAGGCCAAACAAACATTACTATCTAGCAGTTTATATGAACACATTACAGCGCAGTAGGCTAATTATCAGGTCGTTGTGCTGGGCACATGACACCATCATTAACCGTGAGCCACAGAAAAGGATGGCATTTACATCATCTGCCCTTTAGATCACATGATCAGAAAAGGGTACCTTTTTTCTTTAGACTCATCCTTTAAGCTAAACAAATATTTTTATATTTCATAATTATCAATGTCTTTTTAAATGTTCCAGGCTCACCAGACTACAAACCAAATATGTCTCCACCATTTCTTGTTACACTTAGACCCATGGAAATTAGAACATTCCATATACAGATCATTAGAAATGACTAGACATCAGTTCACAATACAATCATGAAGTGACGAAGTTCATGGTTACTTCAAGTGTATCATTATTTATAGGCTTACACAAAATGTATCAGAATCTCTTTCTGAAATTACCATAATATGTCATTGTTGACTTTATTGTTATCCTTTTCTATTCTTAGGTTTGTTTATGAAATTCCATAAATTATTTATACTTTTATTTTTATTGCTATATATTGGGATCAGTACGAGTAAAAGATGGAAAGACATCAACTAGAAATAAATTAGCCTGGTACCAGATGAATCCATAAAAATAAGCCTTATACTGTTTAAATAGTCAAATTATTTGAAGCCTGTTAAATGACTACCCAGTGATGTGGTATGTGTCTAGACCAGTGATGCCCAACCTAATTCGACCGGCGGGCCATTTTCGATTCCGACACTCGTGTCGCGGGTCACATGGCCGAAAAGGTAAAAAAAAAAAACGAAATGAAATTGACCTGAAACAATTTTATTAGAAACCGGTGGCTCTCTTAATGGAATATTTGAAAATAATCTTTGTGTGTACGCGTCGGAAAATTGCTTCACGTCTCTATTTTATATGTGAATTACAATTATCATTGTAGTTATTTTACCAAAGACTCATTTTCTTATATTTCAATCGATCCTCCAACTTCTAGGTGTAGTTTAACAAACTTTTATTTGCGGCTCAACTCAAGAATGCTTTCATTTTTGTTTTAAAATCCGTTTTTATGTTTATGTTTTTTTTTAAGCAGTCACACTTTCTTTACAAATCAAATAATTTGGATTATTATCAGGTTCCACAAAAAAAAAAGTAAAAATATGTTTACTATTGCTGTTAGATTATACATTCAAAGTACACTTGTAGATTTTTCGACGTTCCCATTTCATAAACGTTCAATTGTTAAAAGTCATGGCACCAATCTATTAGAGAAAAAGTGAGGGCCTAACGTAAGTAAAGATACATTTTTCAATTTTTTGTTGGAGTGACAGGATTTTCTACACTTTTGTGCCGACGGTTCGGCGGGCTGGATGGTACAACATGTGGCCGGCGGGCCGTAGTTCGGGCATCGCTGGTCTAGACTGTTATCGTAATGGTCCCAGGTTCCAACCCTGCTTTCCTGTGTAACTTTTGGCTAGGATGTAATAATCTTCATTTCAGATAGAACATTCAAAACATTTAAAACAAAACAAATAAAATATTACTTTTGAGTTTCATTGTCTTGACAATACTGTTCACATTTAGTTTTTAGCTTCTTTTTTTGTCATTTTCTCTATTGTATTTTTTTATTACTTTCTTTTTTTATTATGTCTCTGTTCACCAAATTATTTTTTTCTTTCCTTCAAATTATCTTCTCCATTCTCTCTTGCATATATGTTCACCCAGTTACCCTGACATCCACACATTAACCCTCACATCCCCACATTAACCCTCACATCCCCACAATATCACCCACATCCTCACAGTATCCTACACATCTCATAGTATTCCTCACACCCACACAGTAACCCTCTCATTCACAATGTATTTTCTTAGATTGTATCTCTCTCATTCACAATGTAATTTCTTCAATATTTTTTTTTTGTTTTCTTGAAATGTCAATTTGATTGACCTGATTTACTATGTAAATCACCTCTGCGATCCCCATTGTTTTCTGCGGAATATAAATATGTGACATTGTTAATATTTGTACATTAATCTTTTTGTCTCATAGAAACATTTAATTCTAGTAAACCTGTACGAATTTAAAAGTGTCATATCATCTATATTTTATAATTATTTGTATCTAAACTATTTTCTGTAAATGTCATTGCTAAAGTAACTTATTATTTATATTAAAAATTTGATAAATATACAACACATTGGCACGCTCCAAGGATAATCTTTGATAATAATTTATTTATTTTTAATTATACTTGGCATTAATTACATATTTCAATATTATATTTCAAGTTTCTAATAAATGCCAGCATTGTATCTGTAGATGAAGGCATGCTTAAATATTTATGTTTCTCAGATTTCAATTTAAAAATATCAGGACATATATTTTGATGTACTAGATTTTATGAATGAATAATGTCTATTGATTTAAAACAATATATTGCAAACTTAGCAACATTGGCTCACTGATAAATCAGCTTACAAGAAGTGATGCAACAGTATACATTTTCTCATAACTTTTTATTATTAGAAAAATTTAGCAATGATGTTTTGAAAGCTGTCATTAGTAAAAGATTGGGTTATTCAGATATGTCTAGATTCAACTTTGTTGTTATGCTAAGGAGTTAATTCAACTGTAAAGACAGTGAATTAATTTTTCTTTTGGCTGGTGAGATAATAGTAGAGGTTGTTCATTTGACCTCATAAAGGCACATTCCTCGTCCCATATGATAGGACAAGTCTGTAAAAATGCTCTTTCCTGCCTAGTGCCATTAGAGCATAGAATGGGTTGCCTGAGCTAGCCAGGAAAACTAGTGACGTGGCAAAGAAATAGTCGTTGGTTAATATGCATGACTGAATGCATAACGCATAGGACCTAATCATCTTCTTTTTTGAAGTAATGTTTGTATTATATAAGGTTTGTTTCCCTTTTTTTTTAGTCAAAATTTTTGAAACTATTTTGATGTATCTTTGCCAAACAAAAGCATAGACATAAGTAAATATAGACTGGCCAATAAGAGCGCTTTATGAAACAAAAATTTGTGAATCGCAATTGTGTGTACTTTATTTATGTCTATAAATTTTGTTTAATGATTTAATCTATAAGACTGATGATCATGCAATTTTTTAATTTTGCATAATTCGGAAATCCGAATTCAATAGATATACATGTTTTCAAGTTACATGAAGTTACTTCCTTTTTCCAGTCTATATTTATATATGTATATGAACAAACATTTGGAAATTGTATAAAAAGGATGCCAAGCATTACTATATTAGAACAAAGCTACTGGAATGCAATATTTTAAATGGTTTGTTTTATTTTCAAAATTTATTGTATTAATGACAGAGCTGACTTTAAAAAAAAATCTTTTATAAGCTTTGAAAATTCCTCCTTGTTGCTAATAGAAATTTCTTTGAATGTAAGTTTATTATTTTGTGTTTGTGTTATACAACTGGCTGGATTAGTTTCTTATTGTTATACATTCTTATCTCAAATTGTATCCTCTCTCCACTCCCTTATGTTTTTACATTTTCATTATAAGTATATGTAATAGCACATTGGTAATCAATAAATTAAGACTTGTTTGTGAAAGTAAAACAAAAGTGATGGCACATATACAATGATCATTCAATCTATGTCATTATCTTCTCATATTTTTGGGAGATCCTACCATGTCTATCACGACCTTCCATAGCTGTGATGTCCATAATGTGGTCTAGGGTAAGTCCACCCAGTCTTCTACACCAACGACCAGTGCTTTGAGGTCCTGTTTGATTATAGCTTCATATAGTACAGGAAATTGCATTCATAAAAGTTTGAACTCATTTATTGAAGTATTTTTTTAAAGCTGTACCCGATTAATGTAAACTAAATATGAATTCCATTTTCAATTGTTAATATATGAAGTTGTGTGTTTTTAAATATTTCAACTAACAGCATTGTCTCCAAAAAAGCATCGATTGTATTTAAAATTTAGCATTAATGAGCTCATGAATATTCATCTATTTACGTTTCTGTACATTTTTACACCATTCAATTTTTAGCGGCCCCGTAAAGGGAAAACCGCTATTAGGTTTGTGCAAAATGTCCGTCTGTCACACTCAGGGCGCGAAAGCTAGAAGAGATACGAAAAATATTTTTTCACCATTAAATGCGGCTTAAAAAGTTTAGGTGCAACGGCTACTTTTAGTTTTCTAAAAGCAAACCGTTTAATTTATAAAATTAATTATGCAAGCGATTTTTGAATAACAAAACACCAATTCTAAAACAATTACGTAAATATAAGGGAGGAAATGTTACTATAAGAAATACACTTGACATATAGACTCACGCACATTTTTTAAAATGAACTTTTAGCAGCGGCTTTCGTGTACTAGCGTAAAGCCCGGAAATGACATGATTCTAAACTAATTTCTAAAATTTTATAAAAAATCAGATTTTTAAAAAAAAAAATTGTTTAGTGCCCCCATTAGAATGAAACAAGCATATTTTTGTGCGTTTTGTCTATTGGTTGGTCTGTCCGTCACTGTTAGAAAAAAACACTAAGCTTTTGAAAATATGATTTAACCTTTACTGTTCTTTCAGAAATATTGCGATAGTTTAAGGATGGGAGCATACAGGAATTGAGACAGGGACTTAGAAGGAACATCCGAAACATCTTGCGTATAGGCGGATCTGACAGGGATCCGACTCCGACGGGGGCCGCCTCTGCGTTTGTGTATCACACAAACTCTCTTTGTAATCTTGTTTTATTTGGGTTTTTTGTTAAAGGAATATTTCGCCAATTAAAATTGTTTTTCTATTTATTATGATTATGGCATCAACATTATTACGTAAATTTAAATATATTTGCTTATGGTGTTTATAATGGACACACATTTTCATGGGTTTCAATTGTATTCTGTTATATTTATTTTGAGCATTGGAACTTTTAAGCAAGACAGTCGGAAGAATCAGCTGGTCTACTAAAGAGACATCTACAGTGTAATCCTACTGAGTTGATAATTCTAGTTTGTTTAATTGATTTGTTTGTTATTTACAAACTCCTACATAGTTGTGATGTTTGAATGCCTTATACACATTTATATTTCTTCTTTGTTGATGTATTTATAATGCGATTGGAAACTTAAAATAAATTGTATCAAATACAATGGAGACTTACTGATTTTGTTATTGTTTCGTTAGGATGCATGTATGTCCAGTGCAAAAGATTATAGAGTTATTATGTACACATTTTACATGCGCTCCATTCTAGGTATAGAAGTAGTAGGACTGCCAATAAAATAAGGACCTAATTCTGATGGGCTGACCTCTTTCTTGATATCCTACCAAGAAAAGCTGCTGACCAGGACAGATGGAAGGATTCTGGTCTGTCCCAGCAGTCCAACTAACAAAGTCTAGGAACAGAAAAGATGAGAAAAAAAAAAAGAAAACCCAAAGCTATGGGCACATTTCTTATTCACATGCTAGGACAATTTCATACAAGAGCTCTTTATTCCATAAGGGGGGCGCGGTGGTTGAATGGTTAAGCGCTCGGCTTCCGAACCTGAGGTCCTGGGTTCGAATCCCGGTGAAGACTGGGATTTTGAATTTCGGGATTTTAGGGCGCCCCTGAGTCCACCCAACTCTAATGGGTACCTGACTTTAGTTGGGGAAAGTAAAGGCGGTTGGTCGCTGTGCTGGCCACATGACACCCTGCTCGTTAACCGTTGGCCAAAGAAACAGATGACCTTAACATCATCTGCCCCATAGATCGCAAGGTCTGAAGGGGACACTTTACTTTTTTTTTACTTATTCCATAAGGCTATTGGAACTTGTAATGGTTTGCCTAAATTAGCCGAAAAAAAATCAATAATGTAGGAGAGTCTCTAACATTCAGTGGCGTAGTTAGGGTGGAGGGCAGGGGGGGGGTTCAAATTTGGATATACCTCACCGGGCACCCACTTGAGGGGTCCCCAAAATAAGGTCAGCAATTTATTTTTACATTAATCATTAAATATTACGCCATTATTTCTAATGTCAAAATCCAAGTGTCTCAAAAAAAGGTCAAGTCCCCGGGCCTCCAATTCACTAGCTACACCAGTATTTACATTTACATATGTATAGGTACACATATGATCTTTTTTTTTCTGTTATAAAGAACGTCTGTAGCTTATAAGATGACAATAAAACTCTAATGGAGATAAAATAGAGCACAAGCAAAATTGCACAGCTTTTAGTTTGTAGAGTTTTAACAAGTGAACTCTAACATTGCGCACCCTTTGAATCCAGTGCTGTAAGAATGGGAACAAAAACAATCTTACAAAATATAGATCTAGTTAATGGATCTATAAATAGTTCTTGCTAGTAAAATATAGGCCAATCTAGGACTAGACCTGCTGGTCTAATATACTTTAAAGTTGTAAGTAAACCAGCATATTCAACCATAAATAAGCCTATATCATTTATTCTGTGCTGAGCTGCAATCACACATGTAGGCTATGCAACTGTAGGATTAGAAATGTGAATTAGATATAGGCCTACATTCAACATTGGCTACATGATGATCATCATCATGAAATTATAGGCTACATCAGTACATGTAATCTACTATCTAGATCAGTGTTTCTCAACCTTTTTTGTCTGCCGGCACAGTAAAAAAAACAACAAAAATTTCGCGGCACACCACGAAGAGCAACAGTTGTTTTAAAATAAAAAGAAAAAAAGATTTACCAGTTTTTAATCATTACTTTTAATGTGAAGGTTGTGCCTGTTTTTTTTTTTAGAGCAAATGAGATCCATCCGAGGCTCCAAAGTCGACAAACAAACTCGCATTTCATCATCTATTGAAAGAAGTATCTCTTTTCTTAGACTTGATTTCAGTCAGTGCTGAAAATCCAAATTCACAAAACCATGAAGATGAAAATGCAAGAATTATTTTGATTGCATTTAAACTGATTGCTGGATATATTTTGTTGATTGAAATCCAAAAATTATCCAGGCTTTTCTCGGCAAAACTTGACTTAAGAACTACATCGTTTTTTAAATCAATGAGCTGCTCTTCTTCTTCAGTTGTAAGATTTGTAGCTTCATAGTTTCCAAATGGATAGCTGATCCATCCATATTCATTACTTCCAATTGTTGGAAGAGGGGATGTCATCGCGACGTAAAATAAAAATTTAATATTAGGCTGACCTGTGTAACGCTACACGTGTGGCGTTCTGGAAATTCCCGCGGCACATCTGCAAATCTTCGGCGGCACACTAGTGTGCCGCGGCACACAGGTTGAGAAACACTGATCTAGATATAGATAAGCCGATCGAGACTTTGATTGATCTAGATGATACATTTGTAAGTCTTTTACCTTTATCTCTTCCTTAGTGTGGTGAACCGTTGGGGCACCAAGCAAGACTTGTCGACCGTCTTTCTCCATTCCTCCCTATCTTTTGCCTTGTTTAAAGCCTCTTTCAATGGCAGGCCCATCCTTTCTTTTATGTTGTCCTCCCATCGTTTCTTTGTCTGCCTCTTCTTTTTCTTCCCGGTACCGTTTCCTTAAGGAAGGTCTTTGCAAGCCCCGCAGATCTTGTAAAAAGGATCCTTCTGTAGCATCTGAATTCCATTGCTAGAATCCTCCTCTCTAGCTCTGCATTCAACGTCCTAGACTCGCAAGCATATAAAAATGTGGCCATGACCACGGAGCGCATCAGTCTGATTTTGATGCCGAAGGCTAAGCCTTTGTCTTTCCATATTATTTTAAGTTTGGAAAGGACTGCTGTGCTATTCGGGCCAATAGTTCGGGTTTCTAGAATAGATCTAGACTCTAAAGACCAATCTACAACCTAGACGCTGAGGTTAAGATTGAAGGCTTGTGTCATATTCCGGAATTTTGAATTGCCATTCGGCACCAAGAACGGATGTTAAAATTTGCAAATATAATTAGACTCAATCCGAGAAGTCTAAAATATGTGTCTAAAGGGGGGGACTTAGAAAAAAATGAAAGGTTTGGAAAAGGAAGCAATACACTCTCACTAGTAGAAGTCTGGAGTAAAAGAAGTTGGACATCTCGTTGTCTTTACCTGCGGTGGCTTTATAAAGTAGCTTTCATTGCATTTTTATTCCAACAAATTAATGGATTATTTTAAGTAAGGATGATATAAAATATATTATAGTATACCAAAGAAATGTGTGTGTGTGTGTGAATGTTTAATATGGTGTGTTTGCGGTGAGGTGAGTAAAATCAGTAGAGTAACAATGTACACGTGGGCCCGGGTTCAAGAATACTCCTCCACCAATAATACGAATGTAGAGTGTGACAAAAAATTGAGTAATCTGAATGTATTAGCATATTTACCAAAAGAAATTTCAATGCAGTAATATTGTAAATTGTTTTTTTTTATATGTAGACCTAATTATATAATTAAATTTAAATAGGACTCCAACAAGTAGTAGTGTCTTTTTAGAGTCAGAATTTAATGACTACTATTTTCAAATGAATAGAGAATTTTTTTTACGAGCTCTTTTTTTTCCTATTCTACACATCTACATTCCTAAAACACCTGAAGATGTGAACATTGAAACATTGATACAGACTATTATATGATTCTACGTTCATTATTTTATTCCTGGAATAATGACTTTCTAAGTAGAAAAGTCAATAACTAGTGCATCTATTTCTAAACTTTTGGCTTTTTCTTACTCAATGAACACCAAGTGAATCCAACATGGTCTGTTTCATAGACATTCTTATAAAAATTTTGAATTACTGAACAATCTAATACAAACAAAATGAGAAAATTGATGCATGCTGTAAAAATGTTCGTAAAATTTGATGATAAAATGTAGTTGTGTGAATAAAACTTTGCTTTTAATGATTTAACTGTATGGAATTTTGCTTTTGTAATATAAAGGGAAAGTAATCCTTGAAGGATTACGGGCACGACATGGCCTAAATTTAGACGAGATGCCGAAAACTCAAAACTCATGTAGTTCACTGTAGTTGTCAATCACAAAAATAAATAAATAAACAGCCTAATTCGTATTGAGCACAGTCTTGATATGTCTTAACTCTTTCCTTCCTAACTGACGATACCATCGTTTGATTTCACTAGAATGTGGTAAATAATTACGGAGAGAAAGAGTTAATAGAGGGCTTCTTAGACGATTGCATCTCTAAACACTAGTCTATGACAATATCAGCTGGGCCAGATGAGACTAGAAATATGTTGACATCATCAGACCTTTTGCTGTTTGTACTTGAAATGAAACAAGAGGTTAACGACTGAAAGCTTTTTATAGTATTTTTGGATGCCAATGAAATCGTCATGGAATTGAGAAACTATGACATTAATAGTTCTGTAGAATACGTTTATTTTAAAATTCTTCTCTGAAATCTTGATTTTTTTTTCTTCTTAATAATTAGTGGCAGGCTCATCGTGTTGCCTTTTAATTTTCTGCAATCTTGTAGAGGTAAATATAGACCTTATCAACACCCCAAGATCCAGTTACTTCAACAGCCTCTTTTGTACACTATAAAAGTCATTTTCTAATAATTTACATCAATGATACCCAAATTACGGCCCGCGGGCCACATCCGGCCCGCGACGTGGTTCTATCCGGCCCGCCGAAACGTCGGCACAAAGTGTAGAAAATAAAAAGAGTGGAAATTGTAGGTGTTATAGTTTAGAGATGAATGGAGTGGAGTGAGTGGAGCCATGACGAAAACATTTACTAAAAAGAGACAAGAAAATGAGTTGGTGGTAAGGGCAAACTACAGAGCTGCTTGCATCAGAGTTCAGAATTGAAGAATCAAAAAAAGTGTTTATTAGCAGTGATGTAAGAAATTAATGCTTAAAAAATGCAGTTAAAGCCGTCAGTCGTTCTCGCATGACCACTGTAAGACGTGGAACACATGGCACGAATCAACATTCCAAACTAAATGAGACAACGCATGATCGAACAGAGAAGCAGATTTCCAAATGTTTTTTTTTTTTACTGACTCTGGGGAGTGCTCCAAAATTAACAGATCTGCAACTGAAACTGATTGACACAAAACCAGACACTCCTGCTTGAGAAATTTCGAGCGATGCAGAGAGTTATTTTCTAAGTTGCCTTGCTTATTAGAGCCATGGGTTTGTAATAAGCTATTTAAAATATTTTATTTCATTTTTTTTATTGATGTGGCCCGCGACACGAGTGTCGGGAATTAAAATGGCCCGCAGACCGTATAAGGTTGGGCACCACTGATTTACATCATTCAAGATCTTCTTCAGTAGACTTTCTGCTTTATATATTTATTGATGCTCACATTCCAACAGTTATGACACAACGTTGATAGCGCTTGCAATTTGTTACTGGAAGATCAATGTTATAATGTTTCTAATCTTCCTCAAAGTGCTGCAGCTTCTTTTCTTATCAAACAGTAGAAAGTCAGTTATGATCTCTGACTTAGTTTATGTTAATACCTATCATAAGTATCAAAGACAATACATGATTTAAAAAAACAATTATTTTAAATAAAGAAAATAATAAACAAATAGAGTTTTGAGAAAATTGAATAATTGGCAGCTGAGTCGAAATGTTGGATTCGTGAGCATAAGGACTATCCCTATAGACCCAATTTTTAATGACCCAAGTTCTCATGTGGGCCCCATTGGTCATGAGTCATGGGCCCCCACACCGTATCGCCATTGTTGCTACGCAACAGGCTGTGGGCTCCTAATGGTCGTGGGCCAAGCCCCTTTGCGCCTTGGATGCAACGCCACTAGTTACAATTGTGTTTGTGTTGATAACATTGACTCTTGTTTTAACCAATCAAAGTAAGTATCCTATGCCCAAAAACATACTTGATCTTTTAAACTTTAAAGTAATTCACTTATTAGATCTAAATATTAATGTCTGGTTTTATGTGCTCTACAATTTTTGTGTTCTTTTTAATTTCCTACAAGTACTATACCGGTATCTAGACACTCGAAAAGTTATTTTTATAGATTAATGCACTTTTCCTAATCAGAAAACCCTAGCACTTCACATTTCATTATTATCTCTGGAAACACGGTATACCTATTAACCCAGCTTTTTAATAAACACTTAGATGCCCAGCTTTAATAAACACTTAGATGCCCAGCTTTAATAAGCACTTAGATGCCCAGCTTTAATAAATACTTAAATGCCCAGCATTACTGAATACTTAGATTCACAGTGTTAATAAATACCTAGAGGCCAAGCATTAATAAATACGAAATACTTAAATGGCTAGCATTAATAAAATAGATCCCCAGTGTTAATAAATACTGAGATGCGTAGCATTTATAAATACGTGTTTGCCCAGCCTTAATAAATTGTTAGATTAATAAATAATGACATGTCCAGCATTAAATAATACTTTAGATGACCAATATTTATTAATACTTGCGAAAAAAAAATGTTGTTACAAATACGTATGTATGAAGTAGATGTCCTGGTATTTTTGTTCCATAAATGCGATGTACAAAGGCATTCTTTGCTCTCTGCACTTTTCCTGAAGTTGACGGATAGAGAAAATCATGTCAATTGTGGATCTCTCGGAGCGAAAGCCGCACTGTGATTCTGGATAGACTCGATCAGCAAGTTTTTGTAGCCTGGGGAGTATCACTCGAGCAAAGACTTTGCCTACAATGCTTAGGAGAGAGATTCCCCTGTAGTTGTTGCAGTCACTCCTGTCGCCTTTGTTCTTGTACAGGGTGATGATCTTTGCATCCCGCAGATCCCGTGGCACAGCACCTTCTTGCCAACATTTACAAAGCAGGTCGTGCAGAGGTTGGGTAAGTGTAGTCTTACACTGTTTTAAAAGATCCGGGGGAATGCCATCACATCCGGGTGCTTTGCGGGCAGCCATGTTGTCTATGGCTTTGTTGAGATCTAACAGGGTGGGTATTTCATCTAGCTCGTACATTATGGGTAGCTGTATGATAGCCTTAAGAGCTGAGGCAGAGACTGAGCTTGTTGTGGCGTAGAGTTCCGAGTAGTTTTCGACCCATCTATGCATTTGTTGACACTTGTCTGTGATAATTTCCCCAGTGGTTGATTTAAGAGGTGCTGACTTGTTCTGGGAGGGTCCGAGAGCCCTTTTAATTCCTTCATACATCCCTCTTATGTTGGCCACTTGAGCTGCAAGCTGGATATTCTCACTGAGCTCTACCAAGTATTCATTGGCACAGATCCTTGCTGTCCTCAAATCAGTGAACATCAGTACTGACCAGTGGGAAGACATAGCTCTAGACCGCACCAGATGGAGAGAGACAGTGACCAAGAAGGCTATGGACAGCGAAAGAGCATGGGCCTCAGCTCTGGAAGAAAAGCGGACAACGCGGAAACTGGCCAACTCCTCTACCACTGTAGCGAAAACCACCTTTACCTGCAATACTTGTGGACGGGAGTGTCTCTCCAAAATAGGGCTCCACAGCCACACGAGGAAGTGTGCGAGATGAACCATAGTCGTTCTACGACTGAAGGAGGCCAATGATTTTTGTTCCAAGTAGATATTTTCTTTTTACATACTTAGACTGCAGATATGTACGTCGGAAAGTTCAATAAAGCGATTGATGTTAGCCAAACACACTTCAATTACGGTTAAATTCGAGTGTAAGATCTTTTAATAACGTATCACTTTATTCTCCACAGAAAATAAAAAATGCAAGCTTTTTCAGGTGTATTCGAGAATTCTAGAAAACGCTACAGAATTCTCCCCATTTTGAGGCTAACTGGTAAGTTTCAAAATATGTGTCCTAGTCAGAGAAGACTGCTATACGTAGCATCGAAAGTGAACGCAGACGTTACGCTATAGCGAACCATTAAAACCATAAAAGTCTTTCTAACGAATGGCATTGGCATTGAATTCACAGAGCGAGAAAAAATAATATAACATCATTTTAATATAGAAAACTTCTGAATTTACTATAATATTTAATTTTCAAGTAAACTAATTAAGTTGTAATGCTCTACAAGTTTAGAGATGTAGGACTCACATGTTGTTGTTTGTTGAATGACAATAGTATCACTTTATTAACACAGTAAATGTAGCGAATTCGTAACCTACATTCAAAAAAAGAAAATCTTGATTTTAAAAATAAAGATATTTTATCTGTGAGAATCTGAGAATGAGAGTAGATACTGAGAACTATGCAAATATTAAATGACAATCAGATCGCATTGCGATGTCGCTAATCTTGCCATTTTGTCTTGCGCGGTTACGTCACGACTTGACCTACTTGCGTAACACGTCATTATTTTAATTATTCTTATTTTCATGTTGTGGCACTACTCTAAATAGGCGTAGACATAAGCCAACAGTGTACGCCTCTGTCCGATGTGAGATTGACGTTGTTTCATTCTAGAATGTTTGGTTCGTATTCTCTACACCTGGGTGAGTCGCCTGGCCAGGGGCGCTGTCAGACATGTGTACGGTCTAAACCAGCACCTCAAGAAGTGCTCAAATCAACGTTACGCCCTATTGGTCGCCGCCTTTGTCATTGTGTGTATCGTATTATGTAGAAGAAATGCTCCATCTAAAGACTTGGGTACTTGCACGTATAAGGTAGATAGACTTGAAACACGTTTTCTGTATCTCATTAAGTCATTTACTTGTATATTTACTTGTTAGTAACGCAGTGGAGACAGTCAATCAAAGGTATAAAATGTAGACGCCCTGGCCCACAGTCCACTTTCACAACTTGACTCAGCAATGTTCAGTGATGGATTTACCGACAGGCAACATAAACTATAGCTAGCCCCCCCTCCCAACTTCCTCCTCCATACCCCCAAACATAAAAGTAGCCCCAGGGTCATTTGAAAAAAAAATATTTTAATATATTGCATGTTTTATTAAAGTATTTGATTTGAATGAATCATAAATTTAATGTCTTAAAATATCCTAGTTAGTGACAAGAAAGTTTTATGTACAGATGTGTAGTACATGTGCACTTTAATTATTTTTTTTCATGCTGCCGTTGATGTAGACATGTCCTCGGGTCAAGGAAGGGATGTTGAACATTCATCTGATTCCATACAGTCATGTGGATGTCGGCTGGCTGGACACAGTTGATGATTACTACACAGGAGGCAAAAGTAAATAGTCCTGTGTCAATGTCTGCACTACTGCACACTCGTAGAAAACTGAATTCTTTTTCTTGGTTTACATTAGACAAAAAAAAATTTAATTAATCTTAACTATATAACTTGGTGCAATATATTAACTAATTGATTTTGTTGTATGCATCTAGTGAACGACAAAACTGCGCTGACTTTGAGTCAACAAAATGGCGCAGACAAAATAGCGCGAAATTTCCAGACAAAACAAGCGCGAGAGAAAATAACGTGGGTCATTTGTATGGTATATAAGCCTTTGTCTGTTTCATATGTGTGTTACATTGTCGTCAGAAGTCCAGATTTAAATTATTGATTATCTGGTGGCAAAATTGGCTTACCATCAATTACCAATTGCTACTAGTTTCACCTTCGTTTACATTCTAAGTAATTGTATGTTTAGTGTTTAGTATTGCTTTTGTTTTGTAAATATGAATTACGTAAACTATTGGTAGCTGGTTGGAGGCGGCCTTGCATCTTCAGTAAGCCACTGGCGACAACTCACTTTGATCAAACTCTGGCGTCTGATTGCCACAAGATTGCAAACTGAAGTTGACGGGATCATTAAATCGCCAGTACGCTATGGACCATTTGAAGTGTTCAGGATGATCATCCACGTACGAACAATTCAGCTCCATGTATCTAATGACGTTCACCACCCTAATGTCTTCAGCTGATCTATTACTTCCTTAGAACACCGAGAACACGGCCCTTCAATGTATTCGTGAAGCAGGAAGTAAAATGACAAGAAAGTTCAGCTTCATAAACGTCTGGAAGCTGCATTTCCAACAGATGGTTAAAGGTTGCATTGTTCATACAACTGGACTCTCTGACTGCCTATTTTGTGTGACTTTGACGAGTATCCATTTAGGGAACTATTACCACAATAAGCCTGCATTTTTCTGGTGCGTATTTTCGAGAATATCAATAAATATGAAATACCTATATTGATTATTGAATGAATTTGTTTATGTACTCTGTAAATTGTGTTTAACCTATATTCTACTTTTGCGTCATAGTTTGCAATTTCTGAAATAATTACTGATAAATGAATATAAAATAATCTAAATAACTTTTGGCGCTATTTTGTCGTTAGCTGGTCAGGAGGGGAGCCATTTCAGTAGTACTCGACGACTTACGAGAAAGGGACAATTAAATCACTGTAGTAGCATAGTAGGAACTGACAACAGTAAATAATTTAAAATAGAAAGAGTTATCCTACTTTTCTATTAGTTTTCTAAATTTAGCGATTACTTTCATGTTTTGTCCTTATTACTACAAAGCTGACAAAATACTCTGACTGGTGCCAATATAGTACACGTCTCGATAGATCAACTTCAAGTCAATTTGAAACTTTACACAATTATTCACTTTCAATAATAAGACAAGAATCAATTTAAAAAAAATACTAACCAAGTAGTTAATTAATTAGCTGTTATTAAATCGAATTGGCAGTACCCAGCAGTGTGGCAGTAATTGTGCCGTTATTTTCCTCTATACGCTTTGTTATATTTAAAAAAGTTTTTTTATATTTTTGCTTGTTTTTTACCAAGACGCTCGGGGCTGTGTTCGATGTATCCTGAATTCGACTATTACTCAACTGTTGGTAGATCGTTCACGACGTTTCAGCTTTGTGGAGATGAACTATTTCTCCCGTTACTGGGAGGACGCGGACCTTGGAGAGAGAGACGTCATTCGACAGCTCCTGGCTGAACGTGAGTGCCTCAAAACGAAATGATTAGATCTAGTGAATAACAGCTCACCATTGACAAGAGAAGAACTAGATTTATAGAACAGAAGCGAATCCATACACTTTTAGAATCTGAAATCTGTTTCTGGCCGCTTATCTTATCCTAACAAATTTAAAATAGAAGATTCTGCAAAAGAGCTCATAGCTCAGCAGCAAGAAGCTGGCTAGAAGAAGAATGAGAATAGAAGATATATATCTATAAATAGAAGCGAATCAATACAAATTTAGATAAGAATGTGGAAGAAATTGAATACAAGTTTAGAAGATCTATATAATAGAAGCATACCGATACAAGTTCGTTACATGTATAGAATAGTAGATTTAAATATTTACAGTAAACTTATTTAAATATACGAAAAGACTGGATTAGAGAATTCACATAATATAATGGGACCTCATTCACCAATGGTAAACAAACAACATTTAGACACGTGATCATATTGATAAAACAACGGGGAAAAAATGTCACGTGACAGCCATCGTGTATTAAAAATTAGATAGTAAATTATATAGAAGAGATAGAGCACCACGTGGCTAAATGCTGTTTGTTTACGATTGGTGAATGAGGTCCATTACATTTTTCTTTCATTTGGCCAGGCCGTCTGGAACTTTTGGGTGGAGCTTGGGTCATGGGGGACGCCGCTGTAACGCTCTATAATGACTTCATTGACCAACAAACTCTGGGCCTCCGGTTCATCCATGACACGCTCGGCCCGTGTGCTCTACCTAGGTGTGTATGGCACGTGGACCAGTTCGGCCACTCGCGAGAGTACGCATCACTCCTGGCGCAGGTATGTAAATGTGCTTCGGTTGAAAAGTAGTTCCTTAACAATCCTTACGCTGGTGTAAACTACAAATAATGTTAGTCCTTTCTGTTGATAACTACGTAATTAAAAAGCTAAAAATGTTTGTATGAAAAATAAATGCAATTTTGTAAACTTAAGATGGGACAGTAAATGTGCCTGACAGCACACATAATGTGTTAGTCCGCCAAGCTGACCAAAAAAATATATGATTTTAAAAGTAAAAGAAGGCAATAACTCAAAGCAATCTTGCAATTACTCATAAGAGTTATCGTTAACTTATTTACATCAATCGCACGTCAGTCAAGCTGAGCGCAGGGAACACCAATCATTTAAAACTTATATATAGTATCTAGAACAGGGGTCTCAAACTCATATCAGCATGTGGGCCGCAGTGGAAAGTAACTACCATTCAGCGGGCCGCACCATGAAAAGATAATGTTTTTTCATTAAATTTTACGAACACTACTGTCACTGCAGTTAAATGCAAAAAAAAGTTTTTATAATTATTAATTACATTTAGTGTCGTTTATTAAATGCATAGGCAGTCAGTGGCGTAGCTTTTAAAAAGCAGACTCGAATAGACAATCTTTGTTTTTGTGTTAATACAGTTTAAACAGGGGACATAAAATCCAAAGTAAATGAGAACATTAAAAGACTGCGCATCCTCTAACAAGTCGCCTACTTCAGATCTATTATAAGAATTTAGCGTAGAATTTGAAAATTCCCGAGAGGCCCCACTTGAGAAGGGCCCCAAAATGAGTTCTTCTGGAACGTTTTTCACGTCAATTGCGGAGTGGCAACAAGGAAAAACTGTGGTTCGAGAGCAGTTAATTGCTGAAAGCGGTGTTCAAAATTATCCAGTAGTCTGGAGAGGATGTCTACGTAGTCTTTCAGGCGCTGTGGTTTAACTGTTATGATCTGTAGAAAAAAGAAAAGAGCCATGTTTCCATCTTCCAGCTTAGTGGCCCACAAAGTCAGCTGTCATCTGAATTATTTGATGCGGTCAAACATTACGATAATCAGCTGCTTTGTGCCATGTAGTTGTGAATTGAGTGCATTGAGATGTTGCGTGATGTCAGTAAAAAAAGCAAGATCCGTCGAAAACATTGGGTGAATGAGCTGAGGTATGTCTCTGTCTTTCATTACCATTAACAATGCTATTTCTCGTCCCAGTTCAAAAAATCTCTGCAGCACTTTTCCAAGACTCAAACCTTCCATATGATACAGCAACTCTCCGTATTACATTTCTAAATAAGCTAGAAATGACACAAACTGTCTGTGGTTGAGACCCCGTGCACGTTTGAAGTCCACCGTCTTCACGACATATCCATCAAGTTCTTCATTTGTAGACTTTTGCCACAGAGTGCTTCTTGGTGCAGAATGAAGTAAATGGCTTCAGAATGTCCCACCAAACACATTGTTGGTGCACCGTCCGTAACCACTGAAACAGGTTTTTCCCACGGTAGCCCACACGTGTCAATACAAGCTTCCACTTCTTGAAACACGCCACGCTGTTCAGTTGTAAATCATTTCACTGCTTATATGTGGTCATTGTACATTTTATCTATGTTTTTTTAATTCGCGGACGTGGCCGCGGGCCGCACAAACTAGTTTTACGGGCCACATGCGGCCCGCGGGCCTCGTGTTTGAGACCCCTGATCTAGAACATATAAAAGCAATGGAATAATTCCCTCTTAAACCTCTTGCTGATCTTCTGCAATCGTCTGGAAAGACTCTGAATGATGCAACCTTTATGTTTATACTTATGTATTTAGTTTGGTTTGTCTACTTACAACAGTAGGCTACTACATTCTAATAAGAAATAAGAATTAAAAGATTGGCAGATATATATAACGATGTTTATCGTTTGGTTTCAGATGGGCTTCGATGCGCTGTTTCTCTCCAGAGTACCATTGCGGGAGAAAGAGGAAAGAAAAATGTCAAAGTCAATGGAGTTCCTGTGGCTAGGGAGTCCCAAAAATTTAAGTTAGCTACTAGATCTACGAGTAGTGTAATGATAGCTACTAGACCTACCAGTAGTGTAATGATAGCTACTAGATCTACGAGTAGTGTAATGATAGCTATTAGATCTACCAGTAGTGTAATGATAGCTACTAGACCTACCAGTAGTGTAATGATAGCTATTAGATCTACCAGTAGTGTAATG
>JADKLZ010003886.1:6740666-6752807 GCA_021533235.1 Biomphalaria straminea | reverse complement strand
GCTATATTCTTAATATCGCGTAAATTAAGGTCAATTAGCCATTTTTTTTTTATCTCCATTCATAGTATTTTTCATTCATGAATTCACGCATTTTTACTTATAACAAGCAAATGGGAAGATCCCATGGCGTACGCACCACGGTGTGAATGGGAAATAATATATCCAAAGCCGCACTATTTTCATTCACAAAATAGCATAGCATATTTTTTTTTAATTTAAAAAGATTTTAATAATGTCCGGAAATTTCCAGAACTTTTTCGACCGGCGGCATTGCATTTAATAACATTTCAGGAGATTTCCAGGGTGCTCCCGGTAAATCAAGAGGCCGCGGGAAATCTGTTATGTTTTATAAAATGGTTCAATTTAATCATTTATATACCTAAAAAATTAGCACGGGTCCAAAGAAAGTTAGGGACCCACTGTGGTCGCATATGTTGCAGTGCCTAAGGCCTGCCCTGGAAAATAGCGGCGTATGCTATGCCGCCGGTCGACTAGTGTATTTTAATTCCGTAAAAGCATAGTACATATGAAAGACACTAAACATGAACGGAGTCACTTCCCCGTTTTGTCTTTCCTTCATTTACTTGCAATGAACGCCTCATTCCTCAATATTAACATTCATGTTGCAGCATTAGTTGGGAGTTTACCATCAACTAAACAATGTAAGAGCTTAGTTGCTGCAGTGGTTACAAAATGCACAGAGTAATAAACACGCCAAGCATTCTGAACACCGGAAACACAAAATAGCTGGTGATTCTGAGTTTCCTATCCTAGATGTAAATCTCTAATTGACCTAATGCAACCAATATTATTAGTAGACGCTGAAAGTTGTCACAGAGAGCTATTACATAATAATGATTGCTAGGATTACAATAAAAGAAATCTTAGTTTTTATTTAGCGCTGTTAACAAACAGAATGTAGGCTCAAGGCGATGTGATACTAATCTTATTAATTTAATATAATAATCTTATAGAAACAGATTTACTTCAACTAATTTAATCAACTCTTTCTCTTATCTCCCTTTTTTTGTTTGAAAAGGTAAATATAAACGAGGATTTTTGATGGATGGCTTTAGCCATTTCTCTTTGTAAACAATCGTCTGAATGGTTTCTTTAAGTAAACATCCAATGAACCATGAAGATTTGGATAAACATAAGCCAGGCACCAGTTTGCCTGGTAGGCTTGTGACTTTGGTATTTATAGGAATAAGACACGTCTACAGAGCTATATGGCCATAGTAAGTTTGAACGTAGTTTTATGTAGGGGAGATTTCTGTGAATATATTTTGTAATGTTCACCCAATGCTAGATTTAATTGTTTGGTGGAGGAAGCTACACCAGAGAACAAGTCAGAAAGGTTGTAATTCTGGTTCACTCTCATCACGAGACTTGATGATTTCTCTATGATTTTATGAACAAGTTATGGTGATTAGGTTTCTGAAAACAAAAGCCCATTACAGGTCAATACATATCCTGTATGGAGAGCCACTATTGTGTTTATGTTGTTTTTTTTTCCCACAAATGCAACAAAAACATGAGTCAAGTTAAAAATATAATTTCTCTGTTAATTTCATTGTTCTTGAAATAGTGATGACGGCTAGGAGAATATATCTGATTGTGCATTGTGAAAGGCACATGCCATCCTCATGAACCACAAACTGATTCGTTTGATATTATCAGCTCAATAGACCACTAGAACTTATAGGAACATTTTACTTACGTAATCACTGCTCCCTCAACCAAAAAAAAAATCCACTAACTCTTAATTCTTAAACATAACTAGAGTTAGATTTATATTTCACATACAGAAAGTGCAGTAACTAGTTAGTATCACTTGGTCGCCGAATGCCAATTTTCTTAAGAGACACTTGTTGACGACTAATACTTTGTCATACGGTCCCACCCCCATAGGGGAAACGTGACCTGACCAGCGTAGCTGTTAAACTATTACTTGTACCCCTATACTCCTCTATACTCCTCCACTGTCCATACCGGCATTCGCAAGAACATCGCTGTTTGCGGTTCGGGCTACCATCTTCATGATTTTTGTAGGCAGGTGGATTGATTTCTACCGCCCCACTCTTGATTGAAGACGTTAAAAAGCGCTTACTGAAACTTCACCAGGCAGTTATCAAGTTCCCTTGAGTGAGAGCCATTTGATTCTTCCCAGGTATGTAAAGTTGTCCGCCACGTGAAGCTTGTGTTTAGAAGATAGCGAACAAATTAAGGGCAAGTAAACATTCGTTCTTTAAGTCATTCTCTTTGGCTAAGTGATCAGATAGGTCAGTATTGTGTTTGGCCTTTTTGTCCTACATGAAGATGCTTGAGAATGAAAAAAAAAACCTAGTTCAATGTCTCGGCGACCGACAGTGTCGAAAGTCTTGGTTAGATCCATAAAGATTATTATTATTATTATTGAATACAGCGTACAGATCAAAAGTCTCCTTTATTTATTGTCTTGTAAACGTCGCCAAACTAATATCATGTTGGATCGACTTGTATCAGCTCTAAAGCCACATAGGTTCTCAGCATCTCGTTCAGAGTAGAATTGGTCAACAGGCACAAAGAACCTGGCTCTGATGGCCTTTCAATGTACATTTTAAAAAACTTGGAGGTGTTGTCTTAACACAAAGACTGAAAAGAATGGTTCACTCTATTATGGAAAAAAATGCGTAGTAAAACCTGATCGTTTCTCAAACTGTAGTCAGCGGACCCCTGACGACCGAAGGTGGTCCTTGGAAAGAGGAAAAATGTATTCAATTAAATAACTTCGCTAAAAGCCAGTTTATCCGATTGCCTAATTTGAATAGTAATCAACTCGCCCCTCACAGACTGTTCACTACGTCTAATACGTATGACAGCCTAAACCTAAGATTTGAAAACATTCATCCCTTGTATATTTCCTACTGGGTATTCAACCACTTTTTGCATGCACAAACTCAGATCAAAATCACAGATAACACAATTGTAGTGCAGGGGCAGCTTATTGAAATATGCGCAATGTTTGAACAAAGAGATCACACATTCTCGTTATAAAAACATAGTCCAAATGTATATCCTGTAGACCTGTACTATGGGTCATTGTGAAGAAGTTGTTGACTGCTTTCTTGTTTTCATATCTAATACATCATGGATTTATTGCTGTATTGAACCTGATCATTAATGAAAGGAAACTCACTTGAAATGAGTGCTAGTTGACACTCATAAAACCTTTTTCATCTAGAAATCAATTTTTTTATTTTTTTGAAAACTAAAATGTATGAATCTCAATTTTTAAGAAAAAGTTCTTATAAGTACTGCAATTGTTTTTTACATTTGTCACTTGTAGAATCAGCAATTATGTAGCTTTTTTTTTTTTTTTTTTTTTACTTTTTTTTTGTCCGCGGGCAAGATTTGGCTATTTAAAAGGGTTTGAAAACCTCTGTTCTACCTGATCTTCGAGATAACGTTATAATATCCTTAAACAAAAAGAACTACAAGTCTGACTGGTACAACTATCGAAGCACCACACTTCTGTCAGTAGGAGGAGAGTTATTCCCGAATATTCGTATGTAAAACGCATTACCTTACCTCTACTACCCTCTGTTGTTATACATTCTTGGTGCAAAGATTTGCTGATATATAACCAAACGTGTAAATTCATTGTATTACATTGTATACATTTTGCGATATCCAAGGCAAGCCTAACTATTATCAGCCGGTTGACGTTTAAGATTCTCTGCCGTCTGTGTCTGTCCTCAGCAGTGGGTTTTCTTATCTTATCTTATACAATACAGACGTTACTTCAAAAAGAAGATGATTACGTCCTACGCGTCATGCATTTAGTCATACATATTAACCAATGACTTCAATTCTGCCAAGTCACTGGTTTTCCTGGCTAGCTCAGGCAACCCATTCCATGCTCTAATTGCACTAGGAAAGAAAGAGCATTTGTACAAATTTGTCCTAGCATATGGGACGAGGCATGTGCCTTTATCTTTGTGTCTTTCTGAGTATTTTATTAAATTTTGTTTTTGAATTTGAAGATTATGGTTCAGTGTTTTATGTATAATTGTTACTTTACTTTTGAGTCTTCTGTCCTGAAGGCTTTCTAAATTTAGTGATTTTACCTAAAGTGTTACTCTAGTCAAATGTGAATATTGATTTGTTATGAATCTCACTGCTCTATTTTGTGTCTGTTCTAGTTTCTTAGTGTTTTCTTGAGTTGAGGAGTTCCAAACAGAGGATGCATATTCTATTATAGGCCTAACCAAGGTTAAATAACATTTTAGTTTTATGTTCTTATTTGATTTATAGAAATTTCTTTTAATAAACCCTAAAGCTTTGTTTGATTTTTCAATTGTTTCATCAATATGGGGATTCCATGACAGTTTTTCATTTATTATGACACCTAGGTATTTTGCGTTTTTAGTCTGTGTTACTGGTTTACCATGAATAAAATATGTGGAATAAATTTGTTTTAGTTTTTTTTTTTGTTACTCTTAATAACCGACATTTTTCTGGGTGGAAAGACATGCTCCAACTTGATTCCCATTTTTGTAATTAATTTAATTCTCTTTGTAAAATGTCTGTATCTTGTGCTGTTTTTATTGTTCTATATATTGTGCAATCGTCTGCAAATAATCTGACTTTTGTTCCTGAACTAATGCAATTTGGTAAATCGTTTATGTAAATTAAAAATAGTAGTGGTCTAAGACTGTTCCTTGAGGTACGCCTGAGTTTACTGTTATTGGTGTTGATTTAGAGCCATTTATTATTACAGTTTGTTCTCTCCCTATCAGAAAATGTTTAATCCACTGATGCAAAGGACCATCAATGCCAAAATATTTGAATTTCTTTAGCAAACTATGGTGGTGAACTTTGTCAAAAGCTTTAGAAAAATCTAGTAAGATAGCATCTATTTGCTCACTGTTGTCTAAGCCTTTTGAAAAATCATCAATAAGTCCAATTAGTTCTGTTTCACAGGATTTATATTTCCTAAAGCCATGTTGGTATGGAGTAAGGACATTATGTTGGTCTCCAATGTGGGTTGTGGGTTAATGGCTAAAATATTCACACCTTGACCTATAATGACATGCTTGGAATTTCTTTCTACCATCTATTCATGTATTCATTTTCTTTGAGATTCCACATTCTACCACCCCACTATCCAGAAGACATTTGCTTTTCTTCTTTGTACAAAGACAATGCCTGCAATTCGAAAAAAAAAGTATATTTGCCTCCCTTCTTAGAGTCCTTCACTTCCTCTTGAACAGATTGGATTCATTAAAGGTCCTCGAAAGTACTAGATCTAGTCTGACTTAGTTGCCTCGGTTTCATTTTATATGCGGTGATTTTTTTCAGCCTCAGAAAAAATATTAGGTATTTATGCAAACTTACGTCACGTGACCTTTATCTTTTAAGACAAATACTCGTAGTGAATGTGAAGGGACTGGATGGCAGTAGACGTTCCTAGTTTTTTTTATAGTTGATTAATGTTAGTTGTTAAAGTATTACCTATACAGATTTCAAAGCGAGCATTTTGGGTGTCTCCTGATGGTTTGAGAATGGCAGAATGTCTGTTGACACAGAAACTTTACCGATATTTGAACTTCTGTGCCAGGTGTGTGTCTTCAGTAGCTGCTGATTTCATTTCACCTGTCATTTAACATGTTGCCAGATGAGAATATATAGATTCAAAACAAAATGGTTGGTCTTTGGCGTCAACACTTACATGGAGTCTAGATATACATATCACATCGATATTGGTCTATTAACTGGAAGTTTGCTAAAGACAGTCGATGTATTTTTAAGACTGACTGTGTATTTTTTATCAATATAATCTTCAAGTTTATTTATAGAATAATGCATCTTGATGTTAATTGTATTTATTTAAATTATATTGCGTCCAACTAAGAGTACGAATTCAACAAACTAATTCTACATCTGTGTCTTAGTAAATAGCTTAAATTGGCGGTAGTACTAAATGCTACCGTTTTGGTGCTTTTTTGTGAATCACTTCGAGGCCAACCTTTATTCTTAAACCAATATTCTATCTTTTCATAAATATTTATTATTCATTATTTCATTGACATTCTTTTTTTCATGTTATTTCCAAATGTATTCGATCTGACTTGTTTCTTGCCCATGTGATATCCACACCTCATCAGATACGGTAGCACTACTAAGGACTTGATTCAAACCTGGTGCAAGGTGGCAGGGTACGGCGGCGGTGGGCTATAGTCCGTGCATGCGATGACTCTGCAATCTATTTCTAAACTATGTACATAAGCACTCTCTCCATTCTCTTGTTTGTAGGACTCTAGTTCACTTCTGGCGAGAGTAAAAGGCGAACTTTTTTACCTTGTGAAGTGTGCAAGACCCAATGACCTAGATTCATACCGTTCCCAGAATGCTCCACCCCGTAACTGAAAAACTTCGATTATTCTTTTTTTTTTCTCCATAAGTCAACATAGGATGGGCATAGAGCTCATATCTCTTAACATTTGACTAAATCCCACTCCACTGAGAATATCACATCAATCAGTTGCTGACTTGTATCAATCATTTCTTGATTGATTTGTACATGCTGTATTTTACAAGAACCATTTTTATTTAAGCCGTGAACCCATAACCACACACACATACACATCTATTTTAAGACCCTTCATTATCAGCACATTACGTCTGAAATGGACTATTGACATGGTGCATGTTTGAATTACATAACAGTAGGAAGAGGAGATTGCCAAAGAAACAAGATAGCTTATCAACGAGCCCTTCCTTTACTAAAAGCAACATGTCGTGCTAGGGCTCAAACTACAAACTAGAGTTTACTAGAGGATAGGATCCAGACATTGAACGTCAGTAACTGTCCCAGGAAGACGCAGATCTTATTTCTTTACATTAACTCTTTCTCTCCTAGCTGACGATACCAACGTTGATTCCATCAGAACTTGTTAAATAATAAAGGAGAGAAAGAGTTAATTTTCAACACCGTTCTTAGCAAGTTTTTTCTCGTTATAAATTTATTAACTTAACATGATACAATATCTAGTTGTTATTGTTTGTGTTTTACAATATTTGTTATAATAATAATAAGGCTAATCTTCGAGTCCGTGGCTACGCAGCCCCAGCTGTGACCTACACATTTTGCCACAATGATGGCAAGCATTAACCATTGTCCGCCGGTGGTGGATGAAGATTTCCTTTTCGCCGTCTATGTCTGCCCTCGAAAGCGGATGTTCGTTTGTTCTCATTTGTTATACGTGATTAAAGGATGTGTTGTGTTTATCTGGTAACTAGAAGTCAACATGTTGTATTCAGGCTGTTTCTTATAACTAAACGGAGGGGGTTACATTTTTTGTTTTTAAAAGCTACGAGTTGTAGTAGTTCAGTTAAAGGAGATACTCAAAGAAACCTTAAAGCTGCTAAGATAGTCACATGACTATTTTATAGTGCTATCTTTCGGAGGGGGGTTGGGATGTAGGGTACTTTACAGGTGTGGACAATCATCATTTGTCATAGCATTCATGATGGAACATTTTATTATGAATAACTTGCACAGCCCCCACACCCTCCGAGCACAATCGTCAGTAGACCTAGACTGTTCAATTTATCTCTACTGTACATACCATCTCTTCCCGGCAGCCTCAACCTCACAGATTTCATGGTACTTCCTGGCTTCGGTATCCCCAGCTTTCTCTTTCTTTCAGAATGGACCTCATTCACCAATCGTAAACAAAAAAAAACATTTAGCCACGTGATTCTATATATCTTCTATACAAGTTAAGTAATCCATAAAGGCTGTCACGTGATACGTATATTTCATTGTTTTATCCATTTTATGACCTGGCTAAATGTGTTTATTTACGATTGGTGAATGGGGTCCATAAAAGTCCAATACTTGCATTACTACGGTGACTTTCTTGCCAGGTATAGATTTGTTTCGTTGTCAAATGCCCTATGCATAATTTTTAGTTCTCCTTAATTAGATAAAACATCAGTACACGTCATTTGATGCACACAATTGGCGACAGAAGTCTGAAGATTTATTTTCTTTAAGTCTTGGAGTCCCCGAGTTATATATAAAATTGAATAGTGTTCAAAATCTGGATCCAAACCAATTCCACATTGCCTTAGTAACCTACTCAATATCTAAAATTTGTTCCTACAACACTAATTCATGAGAACTTTTATGATAGTAGACTGGAACATAATAATCGTATACGAATATGACAATATCAAGGTTTTCTCTTACAGTATATATAACGGAAAAGGTCTACGTAACTGAGACTTATCTAGATACATTTAGATAGAGTGAATTAACTTTTTGGATTCCAATCATCGAAAGATGAGAACTTTGTGCAGTTATTGGAGTCTTATTATAATTAATAAATTTTTAATTATTTGAAAACATATATTTCATATAGAGAAATATTTTCTTTTTTTTTTTGGAGGAAATGTGTATTAAAACATGTGTATGGCAATAATATATGTTACTATGGAGTATACTTATTGATAAATAATTAAATAGGATAAATCTTATCTTATCTTACAACATACAGACGTTACTTCAAAAAAGAATTATCGTATTCATTCCTCATTTATTGTATATTTTTTCAATACCCGACAGAGGAAGTGGTTTATACAAGGTATCAATTTATTTTGATTTACAAAGCGTATTTCAACGCACTCTGTCTAGTACAAACCTTGAACACGTTATGTCTCCAACTTCTCGTAGCAAGTTGAAACTTTGCACAATTATTCATAGTCTTTGACAGCACATTAACAACTCAAAACATTAACCACTTGGTCAATTTATTAATGGTAATTAATTTTTGTATTATATATAACGAAGAGGAAATAAATCTAATCTAATCTAATCTATTTTTACCTTTACCTATCCCTTAATCTGTTGGACCGTCGGGGCACCAAGCAAGACTTGTCGACCATCTTTTTCCATTCCACTCTGTCCTTTGCCCTGTTTAGAACCTCTTTCAGTGGCAGGCCCGTCCATTCTTTTATGTTGTCCTCCCACCGCTTTCTCTGTCTGCCTTTTCTTCTTTTTCCTGATACTGTTCCCTGAAGGAAGTCTTTGCGAGCCTCGAAGATGTTGTAATATATAATATATTTAAAACAGTAATAGTGATGTTTATTCCCTTATATATACGTTTTGTCTTTAGAAAAGTATTAGTGCATATTACTTGTTTAGCCCAACTGCTCTCAAGTTGTTACCCGCGTTATCTAAGGGAGAGAATTACTCAACCTGTATGATTCTAGTATAACATCCTTCTGTTTATTATAATTCTTTTGATTTTTACTTGAGCAATAGATCTATAGAAATGTCATTATTTAAGGATAGGTGCGTATGAAAATTTTGTGAATTCTCGCCAAGTCGTCTGAATTCATTGCAAAGATATTCATGTTATTCATATTTGGTAAGGTCATCTTACACTTTAAGTGCGGTTTTACGAGGAATTAGTATGCACAGATAATGGATGTACTCACTACCATATTACCAATAAGCTAAGTCGTTTATCTAACGACCTTCAAAATCTAGCACTGGAGACCATTAACACCCTCAAGCCCAGTGCTTTTTTTAATGCACTGATGGGTCAGCATCGATAGATTCTGAAAGAGCAGGCTATGGAGCCTACATCAACTTTCTTGGCTCTTACTCAGTCAAAATCATTGGACCATGTGGCAGTATTTGCCGTTTTAATGCGGAAACTTGCAGTTTGTGAAGCCTTAAAAGTCATTGAGTCTCAAATCGGTGAGGGACATTTGAGGGCAATACAGATTGTTGTGGTCACTGACTCCAAATCTGTACTACAGGCTTTGCAAAGCCCTGGATCATGACCCCTAAATATCTTGTTTTTAAATTTATACGAATTCGTCCTAGCATATGTCAAATGTACCTTTATCTATGTGTTTGAGGATTTCATCAAATTGTGTTTTTGTGTTTTGCATTGCTAGGTTACGGAGGTATATGAGGCCTACTGTATGTATTTATGCCACTTTAGTTTTTAATATTCTGTCCTGATGTATCTCTAGGTTAGTTTGTAGAAGTGTAAAAAAAAAATAGGTATGAAAATACTTATTTACGTTATTTGAAAATAAAATTCTTTTCATAATTACAAATTTAAACCCTTACAGCTTTATACATAATAAATGTTTTAAAAATTTAATCTTAAATATAAATTTGGGAATTAAAGTTTGCAGTTGAAGTGTTTCATATTACTGTCAGTCGAAAACACTGGTGAAGTGAAGACATGCGCATTTGTAAAGTTCAAAGGTTAATACCTGTGGATTTGTTAATTCCGTTCTGTGACCTATTTACTGCGCTGAACAAAAAACTTTTTTAATCGGTCTATTTTGTACAAGCAATGTTTTATTTGTTCATGGCGAACGAATCCTTGAGTGTAGCTTTGTAACACAAAATGTATATGTAGAGACGTTTTGTCATGTGACCCAGTATCATGTGACCTAGAGCTGTTTGCAAAGTTTGAATTAACAATGAAACGTATTGCTCTGACGTTCGTCTCTTCTGCAACTGATATAATATAATATAATATAATATAATATAATATAATATAATATAATATAATATAATATAATATAATATATATTAAGTTATAGATTTAAATCCACCGGTGCCATTGGACTAATAGGGCGGCAAGTTGTTTCCAAAAGATCTGTCACCAGCGATGTTTATAGGCCTACATTACAACCTCATGGTACTACAGCCTCTTGGCACTGCTTTTTTGGGGTCTTCCATGACAAGCTATACCGGCTATACGAGGACGGCTTTGTTATAGACATGACTCTCATCCTCATGCGATTTTCGCTAAGTACGCAAAGTGCCATGAGCCAAGGCCAACGGGAAATACACGGAGGTCACGCATGAGCCCATTAAGTGAATGTAATATAATAATATGTAATATAATATGTATAATATGCTTATGTGTAGTAAAAAGTAAAGTAAAGTTCCCCTTTCAGACCTTGTAGTCTATAGGGCAGATGGTGTAAAGGTCATCTGATTCTGTGGCCTACGGTTAACGAGGGTGTCATGTGGCCAGCACAACGACCAACCGCCTTTACTTTTCCCCAACTAATATCAGGTACCCATTAGAGCTGGGTGGACTCAGAAGCACCCAAGGATCCCGAAATAAAAATCCCAGTCTTCACCAAGATTCGAACCCAGGACCCCCGGTTCAGAAGCCAAGCGCTTTACCGCTCAGCCACCGCGCCTTATATGTATAATATAATTATATGTATAATATAATATGTAATATAATATAGTCGTAGGACGTAATCATCTTTTTTGAAGTAACGTCTTTATTATATAAGATAAGAAAAGAAGATGCTCCGGTTAGAACCTGTAAAGAAAAAAAGTAAAGTTCCCCTTTCAGACCTTGTGGTCTATAGGGTAGATGATGTAAAGGTCATCTGTTTCTGTGGGCTACGGTAAACGAGGGTGTCATGTGGCCAGCACAACGACCAACCGCCTTTACTTTTCCCCAACTAACGTCAGGTACCCATTAGAGCTGGGTGAACTCAGAGGCGCCCGAAGATCCCGAAATTAAAAATCTTCACCAGGACTTGAACCTAGGACCCAGGTTCGGTAGCCAAGCGCTTTACCGCTCAGTCACCGCGCCTCCTGGTTAGAACCTGAAAGGTCATAATAACCTAAGTGAACAAAGCTAAAAAAAAACAAAATAGGGGATTCCCATACATGATAGAAAATCTTTCGTGTGTATACGATATAAACAAATAAAGAACTTTATTCATAAGCCAGATTTGTTTTTAAAAGTCTACATAATTCGTGTGTACTTTTGTTTAGAACTGAAGCATCAAATTTTCTAAGCTCTTCTGTTTTAGTAACACAAACGACTTTCACTCTATGACTTGAAACTTTAAAAAATATGCAATTAACTAGCGGTAATTAAGATGATTTGATCGAATGTCACACATTGAAATAGTGTCAAAATAATCAGGCACTTCCTTTCTGTTTCGTTGGCTAAAAGGAAGTTTAATTCAAGCGTCCTTGAAACTGTGTAGTTCATCGCGCAAATCTCAAATAGATATCTACCTGCAAAATGAAGTTGAAAAAGCAAAAGCTAACTTTCATGCCAGTAGGCCTATATATATACACACACA
>JADKLZ010003886.1:6704602-6722133 GCA_021533235.1 Biomphalaria straminea | reverse complement strand
AAGATATTTTACTGGAGAACTAGAAGATATTTTACTAGAGAACTAGAAGATATTTTACTGGAGAACTTTAAGATATTTTACTGGAGAACTAGAAGATATTTTACTAGAGAACTAGAAGATATTTTACTGGAGAACTAGAAGATATTTTACTAAAGAACTAGAAGATATTTTACTAGAGAACTAGAAGATATTTTACTAGAGAACTAGAAGATATTTTACTAGAGCACTAGAAAATATTTTACTAAAGAACTAGAAGATATTTTACTAGAGAACTAGAAGATATTTTACTAGAGAACTAGAAGATATTTTACCTTAGCGACCAGGATCTTTGACAGAGAAAAAAGGGAGGGGCAAGGGTCGGGGTAAAACTATTCTTTTTTTATTACATTTAACATTCATTAGTTATTGAGATCAAAATAATTGCAATATAAGTTACTAGCCGGATATAACCCCCGGCCTGCAGGTCTTAGTGTGTGTATTACTGATCTACTGGATTACATTTAGATCTATGTCAACTTGGAGAATGTGCCCTTCCCCTTTTATTTTTGCCACGAAAGTAAAAGTAGAGTTTTAAAATGGGTTTACCCGTTCAGCCGACATATCCATCTGCAATATAAATTACTGTGAAATCGGATTTGTTAAAAAGTTTCATTCTTTAATAGACATACAATTTTGTCTATTTTAGGGCCCTCCGGTTGTAAGAGGGACATTAAACGTACACTACGGTCTCCGCCATTAACTAAGGAACATTAAAGCTAAGTTTTTATCAAGTTTGGTCAAACGATTTTGATTTTATTCGAGACATAGATACATACATGCGCCTTTCTTTTTGTTTTATATATTAGACTAGCCGGACATTATCCGCGGCCTGCGGGACTTGGTTTTGTCTAAACAAATCTAGTGGATTTAATTATATCTATGTCAAACTAAGCTAATGTTCCTTTCAAGATGTTCTCTTTTGCCAAGAAAATAATAGCGAAAATGGATTTACCCGTTAAACCGATACATCCATATCTATTAAAAATAAAGAAACGCGAGGTGACTAGGGTATAAAGTACAATTAAAACGAGTTAACCTCAGTTGTTAAATTAATGTGATTATTAAGTACACCAGGACGTCTAAATTCGCAGATGTAAGGAATGAATTTATGTAAAAATGTTTTTGAAACACAAATTTGTAGGTTAATTTTCTTAAATAATGAAATCAGTAGACTAAATATTATGTAATCATGTGTCAAAGTAAAAACTATATGTGCAAAGTGTAGTTCTAATATTAGATCTAGATTGAAATCATATAAACATGGCATAGATCCATGAAATAGTAATAGTTTCATAGAGTTGACAGTTTTTTTTTTTAAGGTTCTCAAGCTTATTCTAGGGCTACTATGCGTTAAGGTTCCAGTTGTATTTCTCTAAGTCTTCACACGTTCAATAAGTTAGATGAAAACAAAAAGCATGTCATTCTTTTTCCTTCTATTTATTTTTCGCACTTTTTGTGTCTTTAGTTGATAAGACCAAAAAAAATATATCACGCTATCAGTCTTTCATTCTCTTTCTTCTCTCTCTCTCTCTATCTCTTTATCTATCTCTCTATCTTTATCTCTCTCTCTCGCCCTCTCTCTCTCTCTCTCTCTCTCTCTCTCTCTCTCTCTCTGTGCGTGTAAAAACCTCTTAACATTCCCCTTCTCTTTGTTTAGACCACTGCCATATTTATGTATTTTATTTGCCCCAAATCTCTATCAAATATTTGTAATCAAATCTCAACTAGATAAGGGAAGCCACTAGTTGAAAGTATTCAACAATATGTTCCCTTCTTATAACATGTCTATGCACCAAGGAAGTTATCTACTCGCTAGTTTCGAACTTAATAAAATAACAAGGCTATCATAAAACTACATCTCATACTGTTGGTAACACAGTTATAACTTTCGCTATAATTAGTATTGTATTTTGCTTAATACGCAGGAGAGTAAAGTTTTGATTTGTTTTGGAAGTTCAATCAGAAATAGATAATTACGTCCTAGTACAGACCTCTGCAGGACATGGCAGGGATCGAACTCCGGACCACCGCGACGAGAGACAAAGCGTTTACCACACAACAAGGCAACCACCTTTACAAGTGTACACAATATAGGCCGAGGCGCGGTGGCTCAGCGATAAAGCGCTTGGCTTCAAACCGGGGTGCCCGAGTTCGAATCATGTTGAAGTCTGGGATTTTTTTAATTTCTGGATCTTTGGGCACTTCTGAGTCCACCCAGCTCTAATGGGTACCTGACGTTTGGTCGTTGAGCAGGCCACATGACACCCTCGTAGACCGTAGGCCACAGAATCAGTTGACCTTTACATCATCTGCACTATAGACCACAAGGTATGTAAGGGGATCTTTACTTTACTTTTTATTTTACGGTATATGCCTACATCGAAATCTGATATGATGGTCGAAAAACGCAGGCTAGAACTAGAAAGTAGAAATACGCTTTTTTTTAAAATTGTCTCTGGTGGCTCTGTGACAATCACTGGTCCAACTTACCATTAGACAAGAGTTAGACATCCAGTGACCGGCATTGGTTTAACCCAAACTTATCAAATCCCATATCAGCATCAAGCCAAATCTCCCAGCGCTAATATCTGTCAGACCCATCTGTCTGATTTCATTATCCATTCTGACAAGATTGTGAAATACCCACTTCAAACTTTGGTCCTGATAGTTAGTACTTGGTTAGGTCTATAATTTAGTCCGTTCTATTCAACTCCAATGTTTACCTGGACATTTCATTCTGCTTGGTGAGTTAAACGCTTTCAGCTCTAGACTTTTTTAAACATACGCTAGTTTTGATTTTTCAATAATATGGTAGGATGGTTGCCCCTGAGGGCTAGGGTGAGAAGGTTTAGGCTTTAAATCACTCCCTCATTTTTGGTATGTACAACTTTGCGTGTAGAAGAGTATACCCTCTAGAAAATAATTTCGCATTTTATTTTGGTTTATCAGTAGATGTTTAGGTTTAGGGCTGGCGACAAGAAGTTATCAGTTTGAATCCAATTTCCAGTTTGTTAAAGTGTATATTTTGTTTTACTCTTGTAAAAATATGAGTGTATATTTTTTTACAATGCCGTCTGTCTGTCAACTCTGTCTGTCTGAGTGGAATCTTGTACACGTTATTTCTCCATTTCCTACTCTCGAATCAAGTTGAAACCATAGACATAAATAAATATAGACTGGCCAATAAGAGATTTTTATGAAGGGAAAATTTGTGATTTGCAAATTAGTGCGCTTCACTATACAGCATGAACAGTATAAAAGTTAAGTATTCATATCTATTTCAGCCATAACCTATATAAGTATTACAATATTTTTATTAGTGTTTTTTTTTTTTTAGCGTGACTAATGTCAATTAATCATAATGTTCATTTTTTGTTCTGAAACTGTTTTTTAATTTTAGCTTATTTGGACATTCTGCTGAAAAAATCCCTAATTTCGCTAATTCAAAGTTATGGACTGAATCCATTACTACCTTTTTCCAGTCTATATTTATTTATGCTATCTATGTTATTTTGTGAATGAAAATAGTGCGGATTTGGATACACCATTTTTCTTTCACACCATGCTGCGTAAATGAGGAGGCAGTGTAGTTTTGTTTAATCTCTAAGACTGAAGATCGTGCAACTTGTCAGATTTCGGAAATCCGAATACAATGGATATACATTTTTTCAAGTCACATAAAATTACTTCCTGTTTCCAGTCTATATATGTCTATGGTTGAAACTTTGCACAATAATTCATTGTTGATGACAACAAATGGATCAATTCAATTTTAAAATTTGGTTCATAAATCCACCACCTTCACCTATCAATTAGTCTGTTGGGGCACCACACGAGATTCTTCGACCGTCTTTCTCCATTCATCTGTCTTTAGTCCTTCAATAGAACCTTTTTTAGTGACAGGTCCGTCCATTTTTTTATGCTGTCTTCTCATCGCTTTCGCTGCATCTTCTTATTTTTCCGGGTACTGTTCTTTGATGGAATGTCTTTACAAGTCCCGAAGACCTTGCTATATGGCCATAGAGTTTTAGTTTGCGTTTTTGTACAGTAGTCAGCAGGTCATCGCGGGATCCAATCGCTGTATTAACCCTGTCTCTAATGTCTTGGTTAGTGATGTAGACTTTCAATGTAATACCTAGGATCCTTATTTAGCATCTCAATTCCATTGCTAAGGATCCTCTTCTCTAGCTCTGCAGTCAGGGTCCAAGACTAGCAAGCATATAAAATGTGGCCATGACCATGGAGCGCATCATTCTGATTTTGGTGTCGATGGCTATCTCTTTGTCTTTCCATATTATTTTAAGTTTGACCAATAAATAAGTTGCAATAAATTAATTTCGTTTTGCATATAGAGAAAGTATAGACAATCGGGTCGTTCGCTATTTTTTTTTTCATTTCTAATTTTATAATTACTTAAGTAGGTCAGAGGCTAACAAGTTGACCTTCCATCGTGGAGGCTCAAGTTCAAACTCAGGCTTTTTATTTTATTGTTTTTGAAAAGTCAGCACGGAAGCCTTCTGAAAGATACCCCCGCCCACCCCACTAGAAAAGAGATTGGATCATACTGCTCGGAGCATGCTCAAAGTATCAAGGTTGTGCTAAATAAAAACTTAAAATAAATTGATTCAAAATGATTGATGCGATTTCACCCAATGTCAACTTTTGCTTTACAAAAAAAGTAGTTATTATATCTTATTACTTGTTTTATTTTTGAAATATATTTGCGCCTTGGGCGGGTGACAATAGGCTTACCAGTATTAATTCACTTGTTGTCCTCGAGCATAGACATATATTTAAACACACTTGTGACGACATAATATTACGTTATGTTAGTCTAGTGACTCTCTGTCCTTATATCTAGTTTACAGGTCCATCCTCTTTTCCTGTCCTTATTTTAACACGAACAAATTGTCGTGGCTCTCAGATTACAAAACATTCTTCAATTAATGTTTAAAAACGTATCTCTTTACCTTAGTCAGGACTACAACTAGATCTTGGTGTTTTTCTATGTCAAGATCTAGTTGTAATTTTAGATCAGGATCTAGGTTCTAGCTTTAAAACACATAACGTAACATTACAGTGTGACATTCTTGAAATGATTCGTCCGGCTAATGGAGGAAATGCACTTCATTCATGGTCGTCAACCTATCCCTTCATAAGCAAGTAGATGTTAAATTTAGATGACAGATTTTCTAAATAAACTGTATAGTTTGTTAAGATAGAACTATTTAAATATTTTCTGAAAACAGAATTATTAAAGAACTATGAAATGACAACTTCGTCTCTGGGTGTGTAAAATATACAATAATGATCTGGATCGACACGAGAGCATATTATCACAATTGGAAGGCATCAGTTGAAAGACTTCTTTTTTTCTCCAAGTATAATTATGTTGTGGGTGAATATATATTTTAAAAAAGTACTGCCCCTCATTTCATAATGCATTATAATAGTAGATTATTATGACAAATTTTAAAGACAATCATCTCCTTTAATTTAGGATTATTTATAAGATGACTAGTTTTAAAGACAATCATCTCCTTTAATTTAGGATTATTTATAAGATGACTAGTTTTAAAGACAATCATCTCCTTTAATTTAGGATTATTTATAAGATGCGGTTTACATTATTGGAGTAAGATAATACATTAACATAGAAAAACAACGAAAAGCGGTATAGAGAAACAGGAGCGATATAAGAAAACCTAAATAAAATTGTAAGTAATGCAGTAGTAACTGCACAATTTGATGACGCTATATCAGTGGGAAGACATCATCAAAGAATGGACAGGCCTACCATTGAACGAGGTTTTAATCAGGGCAAAGGATAGAGAGGAATGGAGAAAGATGATCTACAAGTCTTGCTTGGTGCCCCAACGGTCCACCAGACTAAGGGATAGGTAACAGGTAACAGGTATATCAGTGTTACAGACTTAATTATTCAAACTAGTTTGTTCAAGAATCTTGGACTTTCATCTTCAGCTCATATAAAATTGAATTTCAATTTATCGTGTTGGTTATTGTTTAATCGTAACCATTCTCAATGCATGGACAAATTGTCATGAGAATCTAAGTTGCACAGTCTTGGAAGACGTACGAAACGAGAGGAATGGTAAGATGATAACAAATCAAAAAAAAAAAACTAATAAAAGAAAATATTTGCAAGTGTTATCAGCTTAGAAAGGAAGCGGTCAGATAATATTTGTATTTAGGCCTACTAAGCTTATACTAAATCATAGGCGCGGTGGCTAAGTGGTTAAGCACTTGGTTTCTGAACCTGGGGTCCTGGGTTTGAATCTCTGGGAAGACTGGGATTTTTAATATCGGGATTTTTAGTGCGCCCCTGAGTCCACCCAACCCTAATGGGTACCTGACTTTAGTTTGGGAAAGTAAAAGCGGCTGGTCGTTTTGCTGGCCATATGGCACCCTGTTCGTTAACCGTTCGCCAAAAAAAAGATGACCTTAACATCGTCTGCTCTAGAGACCAGAAGGTTTTTCAGGTGAAACGCATCATCTAAATTAGCTTACCCTGTTAAAAAAATGTTTATGAATATTCATAAAGTTTGTACACGTTAGTCTTCCACAGCTTATTTCGGATCGAGCTGAAACTTTTCCCATTTATTTCTTTTACCTGATAAAACAAGAATTTAATTAAAAAAAGTAACCTATTAGTTTATTAATATTGGTAATTAATTATTTTGTTTGGTATCACGAACAAAGGAAAGAAAGTGTACATGACTGATATAAGTTGAATTAGTCCCCTTTATACTTTCTAAGGTCGCCACTTTAAAGTTTGAAGCTAACGATAGCTAACTATAAAAACCTATGTTTATATACGATTTGCTGGCAGAGTCTGGACCAGTTGTGAAGGGGGAGGGAAGAAAGGGGTATCTTGGTGAATGTTTAAGTGATCTTTTTTTTTTAAAGTGTTAATAATGTACATACACCGCCTCATCTGTCAAGTACGATTTCATTCCCTTGTTTAAAAAATGTATAATAATTAATTAGCACAAGTTAATTAATTGATTGTAATTTTTTTTATTAATTCTTGTGTTGTAAAGTAAAATAAATCATTGTACAAAGTTTCAGTTTAATCCGAGATTGGGTATGGGAGAAATAACATGTACAAACTTTTTATTACGCAGATTTATTACGCAGACATACAGAGAGTTGATATAAGCTTTGTACAAATATTTGTAAAAGCTCAGATTTACTATAGACTATAGTTAGTCTAGATATATTACACACACACATTGGAGACCAAAAGAAAATCTGCTGCCTAGGACAAACACAGACGACGAAAAAAAAAAACTAAATCGACCACCTGCGAACAATGGTTTTGCTTGCCCTGGATGTGGCAAAATATGTAGGTCACAGCTGAGGCTGCGCAGCCACGGGAAATAGTGTATTTCTCAATAATCTTCGGACTCGAAGACAAGCCTTATAGTATATATATATTACACATTTAAACACGTGATTGATCCAAACTACCTTATACAGCTTAACTTACGCTGTTTTTTTTTTAAGTATTTTCTTTTTTTTTTAAATATTGTTAGAGACTTTCAAGTCATTCAGACATATTTTCATGTAGATGTACATCCTGTAGTTTTATAACTGTCCTCTTTATGGTGTCTTGATTCTTTAAGCTGTTTGTTGTTGTTTTTTTTTTTTTTTTTGTTGTTTTTATATTTATGGAAAACATCTTTTACCCAGCGGCTATCTACGGGCCACGTCAGGTATTTCGAGTCTATTTTGTTCTAGTCAATATATCATGTATATGTCAATATCTAAAAATAGAAGAAAAAAAAAGATATTTCTTTCCATGTGTTGCACAGTGAAAACAAATCTTGAATATGTGTTTTTGTATGAGACTGTGTATGTGAGAGTACATGCAAGCGAATCTGTTTTAGTATGTGTGTGAGAGAGAGAGTATATATGTGTGTGTTTGTGTGTGTTAATCGTGAGATAAAATTGGATTTCAATAACCATTACCTCTGCTCTCCCCTTATATTTTCTCCCTTTATTTTTCGCCTCAATCTTCCCTTCCCTCACCTTATCGCTAACTCTTGTTGTTGTTGATATTGGATAGTATTTATTGTCCAACCAAGGCACTATTATTATTATTATTATTATTATTATTATTATAGGTCTTACCTTGTATATTGTAAATTGTATTGTAATGTCCTTATTGATTTGTATTTGGCTAAGGGAGATAAGTTAGTGGGGTATGTCAAAATTCAGAGAATACATTAATTGTATTGATGCTTATATACTATATTTGTCCTAACTTAAAGATTGAAGACTGTTGTATCTCTTTGCTGGTCATATGTAATAATTAAAATGGTGTTGCTCTCCCTTTAGAAACTCTCCTACTAAGTTCTGGTCGTTTAGGTAACTACATCCTTGGCCTCGAACTCTGTTGTAAGCTCCCTTACTGGATGTGACCGCTAACTGTCATCACAAACGTCTCTCTCTCTCTCTCTCTCTCTCTCTCTCTCTCTCTCTCTCTCTCTGTATGTGTGTGTGCGTGATTAAGCTAAGACAAGTGTTAATGTTATAGCATAGCTCTGAGTATCAAATTAACCTTGAATGTGGCAGGTTATTTTTTTAACCTCATGACACTTGTTGGATTCATTCTCTTGAGCTTTCTTTCATTACTTAAGTGAGAGTTTAGATTTACTTTCGTATTAGAAACTAGTTGTGTTATAAGAAGGATAATATTTGGTTTCAGATTACTAATTTATTTAATTAGAAGAAAGATTAGATTTAGTTTCGTGTCAATGTTTTTTTTTATGAAATGAAGGATCGTAGAAGTAAGCCCTATAGTAATAATTGTGATATAATTATACAAAAATATGTACAGATATGTGGTTTTTATAAGTCTTCAATTTATAAATAAATAAAAGCAAATGCAATCAATATGTAAGTAAAAAATTCTAATTAAAAAAAAGTAACATCCTTTTAAAGATACCTCAGTTTTGCTTGTGGCATCATTAGTTATGGAGATGTTCACATCCTTTTCTTTTTGGACTTACTTTTGTTTAGTGAAACATTGTCTTGTGTTCTAGTTAAATCAAGACATGGAGTTCTGTTAGAGTATCATTTGAAACACATATTTTTCACTTTCATTCTCTGAATGATATGGAAGTAAAAATATAGACCATTGTAAGGACTATATTTGGGTTCTTAAAACGAGTTAAATAAACTCTGCATAAAGAAAAATAAACGTTATTAGATATTTGAGACACATAGTGTAAGTCCTTATTGCAAGTCGTTCATTTATCAATCAACAGTTGTATCGATTTTCACATATAAGTATGATAGACAGACCCTAACTGTGATTATTGAGCAACAGCACAATAGTATAACTAGAGATAGTAAACATAAGCGAATCAATAGGAGTCCCGTTGAGGAGCACAATAGTATAACTAGAAATAGTTAACTTAAGAGATGAGTCTCGTTGAGGAAAAAAATAATAACAATAATGATTAGACCTCACTGCACGTGTTTTTTTATTATAAGATAAATTTCTAGTGCATTAGATTTGGTAAACAGGTGTCCTAGCCTGTGTACGTCACTCTGTGTAGGAACTATCATCCTAGAAACTTCCATAGGGAAGGGAGAAAAGCTAAAGTGGGGAGAGGGGTAATGTTTGGTATACATTGTGCATTGTATTCTACTGAAAAGAAGCAATGACCCGTGAACCCAGAGCTTATAAAAGGTCTGATCGCTGTGCACTGGCTATGAAAGAGATTTAGGCTCAGCTTTTAATCATAGACACTTATTTATTTCGTGCGTAAAAGAGTTAGTGACCTCAACGCAGAATTCATTTCCAACATGCTTTTTGTCTTATTGGCAGTGTTCGCTTAAAGGGATTGATTCGCTTTTCTGATAACCTGGATTTAATATTTTAGATTTATCACAGTCAGTATTTTCATTGACTATATATACATAGTATATATTAAATGTGTTTAGTTTTCTTATAGGATTCTTGTGGATTATTATTACACATATTCATTCGGAATTTCTAATGGATATTGTTGTTCCAGTCAATTAGTAAGTTTCTTTTCTTTATTTTACTCTGTTCATAGATGTCTCTTGCGGGTTATTTTCATTTAATAATTTCGTTTGATGATACAAAACATTGCAATATAGATCTAGAATTTAATTTTTATTTTTAAATGTGTCATATTCTTTCAAAATGTGACAATCCTTTACATTTTAAGTTTAAATTGCTTGCTTTGACGAAACACATAGAGTATACAATGTGCTGATTAACGCGACTTTCTACTGCCTTATACCGAAGTGTTACTTTGAAGTAGATATTTCCCTATACATGCATAGCCTGTACAGTTTACATTTTAAAAATACTAGAATAAGTCCCTTGTTTTTTTATAAAGCAAGCATGATTCCAAGTTTATAACCCGAAAATTTCAAAATAATTAAGTACAATTTGATCAGCGTCGCTGGTTGGGTGATTTACACTTTAAAATCATTTTGGAAATTAAAATCGGGAAACAATATTCCTTAAGATGAATGTTTGAAAACATGTGCTTGATAATATTTTCACAAGTGCTATTAGAGCATGAACGGGTCGCTTAAATCAGCCCGAAAAAACAACAATGACTTAGCAGAATTTAAGTATCTTATTAACATTTGTCAATAGATAAACATATGGACACATTATTATCTTCTCTTTTGAAGGAACGTCTTTATAAGATATTATATTATTTATATTTATAAGATAAGATTATATGTATAACACTTTATGTCCAGTGATATCATTTTACAGCAGTTTAAAATCAGTTCTTCAATTCGGCAGATTTAATTACTTCATATAGGTACATATTGCTAGGTATTTTTTATCTGCATGTTAATAGTTGATTCATGAGATCAGACTAGTGATAAGTGAAGCTATTGAAAATAAATATTACGAAATAAAGATAAATAATTTAAACAACAGTTCATTTTTAATCTTTCTCTGTCTTCACTACTTGACTTGCCCACATCAACAATTTTGTCCAACACAGATTCTATTTAAAGATTCGAGGCCCAAGTTATGGGGAAATGCAGTAAACATACAAATACATTCCAATCTTTTCTACTATGAACATTCAATAGTTAGGACACTTTAAAAAAATAGATTTTAATAATAAAAAAAATAGTTTATACATAGATAGATAGATAGATATAGATATACATATATTACAGTTGTCTGCAAGTCGAAAGATTAAGAAGACGTTTGCAGTCCTAGCTTAAACTACATATATATATATTTATACATCCAAAGGTTGAGAAACACCAATTCAAATTCACACATACACATTATACTTTTAGTTTTGATGAAATATAATTGGATAACTTATAAGTTTCGTTATAATTGGCAACGTAATCAGAATTATAGGCTAGGTCTTTTTTGAGTTAATTAAACATATATATAAAGACTGAATCAAATAGAGCATAAAATCAAAATGTTGTTTGTTTACGATTGGTGAATAAGGTCCATTCTTGGCAAAATGTTTCTTCTCATATGAATCTTACGAACTAAAGTAAATAAGTCGTCAAGCCTGTAGACAATACAGATGTTCTTAAGTACTTAACATTAAGAATTTTCTACGTTCTGAGCCATTGTGTGAATTTGATCTTTGTGCTGTAATATTACTTTGTGAAATTATTTAATAATATTAAAAGGTGGTTTATGCAACATGGTATCACTTCACAGCTAAACATACGTTCTTCGTGGATAGTTTGCGGCTTGCTTGATTTGGCGATAAATAAAGAAAAGTTATTAGAAGCATTCAGTCCATCTTCATCTCGCCTGACACAAAATAACGTGTTTTGAAGTACAGAATTGTATCAACCACCCAACAACAATGTCACAGATCACAATTTTATTATTTTATATTAAACCATGCGCGAAATTAGGAACCACAAATAAATTTTATTTTTTTCAAGTATACCTGGATAATACCGGTGATTTTCGGGGAGTCACTACGGACCACTTTGGGAATCACTGAATTGACAAAGCGTCTTGTTTCCGGAAGATAAAAAAAAACGTAAGCGCATTCTTCTGTCTACTGGTTTTGGGAGGCTAGGAAATAGGTGGCGCCACTAATGCTCTGTGTTTGCCATCACCTCACACAAGGACGTGTCAGTTTGATTACTACAAACATTTTTATGTACTAAACTTGTTCACATCTAGGCCCAACACGTGTCAGTAGCGAAAATTGATAATTAATTTGTTGTCCCCGACCTATGAAAGATTAGCAATATATGCCCTATGACCTTTCCCCTTTGTTTAAGTACAATAGGTATATCTTCTTAACAAATGAACAATTTTGGTATTATTGAAAAAAACAAACTCAAAGCAATTTCCAGAGTGCAGAAATGCACGAATATAAGAGTTGCAAAATGTACTATCCAATAAAAGCTCGATCAAGAAAGACTATTTGCGGTTTGTTTGCTTTTTTTCTTTTTTGATGGGGGGGGGGGGATGATTTAGTAGTGTTTTAAATATACAGCTGAACAAAGCCTCGACTATAAAAGGGGCTCATCTTTTTTTTTTACGAAGAAGTTAATAATTAGGGGCAACGTCTCAGCTTTTACAGTTCAATTTTACTACAACCCAAGAATTTTGTATTTCGCATGTTCATAAATTGCAAGAATTCAAATCTCTTCTCAGTCACCTATATGTTTCTTTGTAACAATAGAAAACCGTATGATGTTCCTAGATCTAGAAAAAAAAAATAGAGAAATAGTCTTTGCAACCTCAAAGTTTGTTATAATTAGTACTGGCCTATATAGGAATAGCACGTTTGATTAGAGGGCGATATCGAAAAAGATAGGTGGGAAAAGATAGATGTCCATGTTTTAGTCAATGTTTTAAAACATTCCCCTAAAACAATATTGGTTTGAAACTATAAAGTTTAGAGACAGTGGCGTAGCAAGGTGTCCGTGGGCCCGGGTTCAAGAATATTTTGGTGGGCCCCCTTTCCCCAAGTAGGACGAATGTAAAATGTGACAGAACAATTAAGTAATCTGATTGTAGGAGTGTGTTAACCAAAAGTCATTCTAATACTTTCTGCTTTATGTAGATCTTGCTTCTCTTTTTTCAACATTCACAACACAACGCTGACTGCTCTTACAATTTTGTGTTGGACAGTAAGCAGAACAATGTTATCGAATAATTCTAATCTTCCTCTAATTGCTGCAGCTTCCATGCGTTTTTTTTTTCTTTGAGAAGCACAAACTGGTATGGTACATCAAAATATTTTAATCTCATAGTTGTTAAAGCATATGTCAGAGAAAGACACTCTTTCATGATAACTTAGACATCTCTCTATCTTTTAGATCTTTTTTTATAACCTGCTCCCTAATTTAGTTTCGCCAGTTATTTTAACAGAACATATTCAACTTTAACAATACATATGTAACTTATTCTGGTTTTTGTATGATTGCAAATTTTTTTTTTCTATTGATACTTTTTTTATTAATTCTTTTATTTTTTTTTAAATTCTTTTATAATGATCACTTAAATTATTTTTTTACAAAATTTAGATTTGTGATGAAATAGAATTATTATTATAACGCATTATAAATACAGAAAAAAAAAGGAACAGATTGAGCTTTGAGAAAATTGAATAATTAACAAATGTTTCGAAATTTTAATTCGTGAATTAGTGTCATCCGTAGGTTCTGACGTGGGCGCAAACTAGTCAAGAGTCATGGGCCCAGTGCAATGAACCCTTTTGCGCTATTGTTGCTACTCCACAGACTGTGGACCCCTAATGGTCATTGGCCCGGGTTCATTGAACCCCTTCGCGCCATGGATGCTACGCCACTGTTTAGAGAGCTACATTAAATCGTGTTTATCTGATTGTCTTAACCTGCGCTGATTCAGTTCGGTCGTGTACCCAGATACGATACAGCTATGCCTAATACAGAACAACATTTGACAGCGACAATGTAGGGAATTTTACATGTTTCTTTATATTTAATTAAAAAAAAATGAAAATATTAAAAGGAGTATGCTGTAATACAAAAACTCGTGGGCGACCTCTGTTGTCAATTGTGCTAGCACATTATGATGCACAATAACAACAATATTTCATATGAAGGTTGCCGATATCACAAACTGCCAATTAAATCTTGTCTTATACCTGTGTTTGTTCATACGAAATAGATAATTATATTGAACGTTGATTTTTAGCGGCCCCGTAAGGGGAAAAAGCCGCGTAGGTTTGTGCAAAATGTCCGTCTGTCCGTCTGTCACACTCGGGCGCCAAAACTAGAAGAGATACGAAAAATATTATTTCACCATTAAATGCGGCTTGAAAAGTTTAGGTGCAAGGGCTACTTTTAGTTTTCTAAAAGCAAACCGTTTAATTTATAAAAATAATTATGCAAGCGATTTTTTAATAACAAAACACCAATTCTAAAACAATTACGTAAATGTAAGGGAGGAAATGTTACTATAACAAAGACTCTTTACATATAGATATCACGCACATTTTTAGAATGAACTCTTAGCAGCGACTTTCGTGTACTAGCGTAAAGCCCTGCCATGACATGATTCTAAACTAATTTCTTAAATTTTTTTTTAAAAATCAGATTTTTAAAAAAAATTTTTTAGTGCCCCCATTAGAATGAAAGAAGCCTATTTTTGTGCGTTTTGTCTGTTGGTTGGTCTGTCCGTCACGGTTAGATAAAATAAACACACACTCGTCCAGCGAGAAGTTAATTATGTTCAACTTAGAAGGAACATCCGAAACATCTTGCAAATAGGCGGATCTGATAGGGATCCGACTCCGACGGGGGCCGCCTCTGAGTTTGTGTATCACACAAACTCTCGTTGTAATCTTGTTTTCTTTACATTCAATTGACTCTCACTTCATTTTCTCTCTCTCTCTCTCTCTCTCTCTCTCTGACTTTCTGTTCTGACACTCTGACTCTGACTCTGGCTCTCTTAACTCACAGTCTCCCTCTTGTCCCCTCTAACTCTCGGTTCTCCTCCCTTTCTCTCTCTCTCTCTCTCTCTCTCTCTCTCTCTCGATTTTCGCTAAATTTACACTTTTATTTAACGACAAGTTTTCTTTTTTTTTTTTCGTAGTGGAGGGCGTGATAAAACTAAATACTTTTTTTTGTTACCTTAAAAAACGAGGTTTGTGTCCTAGAAGAAAACCTTCTAGTTTCCTAGAGTTTCGGTTTTTTAGTTTACACAGAAAACAAATTGATATGCATCCTTCTTACTTGTAAGATAATCACTTTACTTTTTACGGGAGATGTTGGATACCAAGACACATCCTCTCATTCGGAATACAGGGGTTGTTGCTGTTGTTGTTTTCCTGCGTAGTGTTTTGTTTGTGGAGACATCTTGCCGATAGATTCAAGCGCTTCTTCTTCTGCTGTTTTCAGGTCATTTTGCTTACATATACTTCGTTTTTTTTTTCTTTGTACACACACGCACATACACTTTTATGTGTTCTAAAATGTACGTAATAAATGTCATTATAACCAGTCTCTTCATTTCTCTCAACGACCTTTTACACCATTGAATAAGTTCTTTTTGGGGTCATTGTTATGGCAGTAGACATCTTTTATGGAGCTCAGCGGGTTTCAGGTCAGAGCCTCGGAGCCAAGCGTTATTCCCTTTATTCGGAACTTAAAATATGCATTTTCTTATGTGCCAACATCACAATATCCAGACATTCGTTTAACAAAACAAAAATGCATGTCAATTCTGCTATACACTGAACTTTATAAAGGGAGCCCAGCGGCTGGTAGAAAATCAGATCAATGTTTGACATGTTTTATGTAGAGTAGAGTTGAACCACAAATGAGTGTAGTTTTTTTAAGGCCGTGGCTTGATATTTTTTAGATTTATTTTATCTATGGATTCCAGCTACGATCATAGACTTTAGTCATTGTGGTTTTGCTTTAGTTTTAATGGTTTATTTTTTTTTAAGTAGAAAAAAATGGGAATTAGACTATTGTAGTATTGATTAAGTTTTTTAAAAATTAGAAATTGGGAAGGGGTTAACTTATATAAAAACATGGTTTATTTAAAATTTCGAGTAGGTCTAAATTAAGATAATAAAAAAACTATATTTAACAAAAGATGTTTTGCGTTCTTAAACTGTTTTAATTTCATTTATATTGCCTATATATACTTTTAATGTTCTTTTTCTTTAACATTTTGTTTCAGAACTAAAAGGATTACAGCGCCACCTGCCAGGCGCAAACAACCATGGGAGCACTAAATCAACTTTGGCTGCTCTTGTGGAAAAATGTGATTTTTCGGACACGCTATCCGGTAAGTTGCGTTAGTTTGTACATAATTTTGTTTGCTGCTTTTGTTTTATAACTCAATACAAATCTCTTTTGTAGGGACTTTGTCTTATATTTAAATACTTTCAATATTCTCGGGCGTCGATGGCATCTTATTTCTTCACTCTCGCTTGCAGAGAATATGTTTTATAAGTCTATGGGGTGGGGGGGGGGGTTCACAAATACATTTTTCTCTGTTACCTCCAAGAAAAACCCTTCTGCAGAACTGTCCAGGAAGCTCATACCTCATCACCAGGTGTAGTTGATTTTTACAAAGACAATATCAACTCTGTCAATCTGGTCAAAAGCTTGTAAACGTTATTTCTCTAACACCTAATCTCTCTTTCAAGCTGAAATTTCGTACAATTATTACTTCTACCAATACAAGAATCAGTTTGTTTGTCTTTTAATTAACCAATTAGATAACTATTATTAATAATGATTTTTGTTTTGGTATCTCGCACAAGGAAAAGAAATTATAATTGACTAAACAAAATATAGGTAATTATACAATCATCTATTTTCATAGGCACCTCACTTGCAGAGTGGTCAGTTAAAGGCTTGAGGAGACCTGAGTTCAGGCGTTCCCTTCCTTTTTTCAATAAATGTTTTTAAAAGTCCGAACAGGTCAAAAATTCAGCCAGATAGCCTACCTCTTTCTCTTCCCTAACATCTATTTTCGAAAGTTAAAAACATGATATAGCGGTAAACAAAAACAATTAGTAAAAATATTTCTCATCCTACAGATTTATTGTTGATGGTCTAGATCTATTAGACAGTTAATTACATGATTGATCCAAACTAATTGATACAATTAAACTTTATATAAGCTTTGTTTTTAAAAAGTTTTTATGTTTGTTTTTCTTGTTTGTTTGTTTTTTTCTTATTTTGAACTTTAGTATTAATATTTAAATATAATAATATTTAGTATCAAAATATTTTGTATTAATATTTATTAAGACAACAAAAGAGATTCTGAAGCTCAGTAGTAGCAGCAACTATTTAGCCGACTGCCGCAAGTGTTCACCCCCAAGGGCCGACATTGCTCTTCACTCTTTCTACTGTTTATAATTGCCCTCCTTCAGTCGTGATCCTTGAAGGATTGCTGGCACGATATGCCCTAAATTGTGCCGATGTGCCTAAAACCATCCTTCAGTCGTGATCCT
>JADKLZ010003886.1:6691799-6704592 GCA_021533235.1 Biomphalaria straminea | reverse complement strand
CGACATGGCCTAAATTGTGCCGATGTGCCTAAAACCATCCTTCAGTCGTGAAACCATTGGTTACTCTCGTGGAGCACATTTTCATGTAACTGTAGAGCCCTATTCTGGACATTCCCATCCCGTTGCGGGTAAAGGTGGACTTTGGTTTGTTGCTTGAGGTACCAGACATTTTTGGTTTGGCTCTCTTGTCTTCCAGAGCTGAGGTCATTACTTGAACTGATTTCTTTACCTCAAGCGGTCTTCCAGCAGTGAACATCGATGTCCACTGTTTGAATGTCCCGTAATTTCTTCATAGTGGTTGACTTTGATAATACTCTTTTAAAATGTGTACAATCACTGCAATGTATGGTTATATATGTTTCTATTACAGCTTTCTTTCACAACGAAAGCATTTAATTCGTACATCGGTTGAAGATCTAAAACGATTAAAAAGTCCCAATAAATACTCTTAGTCCCAACACTGTTTGTACATGCTCAGATTTGTTAACCGCAGCGGTCTGTTCTGACTGATCATTAAAACTGCTCAATCCAAATTTAAGTTCAACTAAAATACCAGAAAGAGGCTTGTCTAATATTGACACTGACACGGAGTATTCAAGCTTCAGCATTCAGAGGTCCTGGTGGGGCCAACCCTAAGATGTTTGCTAAGATGTTAAGACATAGTGCATGCCTAACAGATCGTGTACATGTTCATTTACTGAATGAGATTCAATGGTATTTCAGCTCTAGTCAAGAGAACGTTCGTTAAATTAATGACCCACATTTTTTAGCACAAGTTAATTTTTTTTTTATTTCTACTATCAGACTATTTTTGCATTGGTTTTAAAGTATTTGGTCAATGACTGTAACTGTGAACTTGCATCTTTTTGGCTGACTTTAAATATCAGGACATTAAAACAAAATATTTCAAGTTTGATAACCCGAAAATACATTTAACCTTTAGGACCCTGGGAAAGTACTGGGTTCCATCATGAGAATAATCCTGATAGCCAAAACTCAATTATTGAGAAACTATGTATATTTAAACTCATATTTACAACAGATTTATATGGCTATGTTAAAATATATTTTTTTTTAATTTAGCCTTTAGCAACTCGTGGGATTTGTATGGCAGGTGAATAGAATGCTTAATGGGCATCTGCCGATGTGCCAAATAACTTAAACGATAACCTTTAATGAATGAATCTATATCTTATCTTATAAGCTACAGAGTTTCCTTCAAAGGAGAAGATAATTACGTCCTACGCGAATCCATGTGTTCATCTAGCCATGCATGGTAATTAGAGACTTAAACACTGTTTTTACAATACCTCTTTTCAAGTCAGAACCTCATAGAACCAGGAACCTGGATGCGTCCCGGATCTCAAAAACGGCTCAAACGATTCTCCTAAAAATTAAATAGTTGATGTATTTCGCTGAGAAAAGAATGACTATCACGTTGGCCACACTGTGAAAAGTTTGACCGTTATAATTTTTCAAATTAAAAAATTAAATAAGCAAATAAGTAATGGTTTAGTGTTTTATGTTTTATTGCTGCTTTACTTTTTTAGTCATCTGTCCTGAAGTATCTCTAAATATAGTGATTTTACTAACGGTGTTACTCTAGTCAAATATGAAGGTTCGTTTCTTATAAATCTCACGGAACTGTTTCTAGACTTTGTAGTATGAGTTATAGCGTTAAATCAGCTGCTTTTTAATACAAAATATGCATGTAAAAGTCACACAAATTTTTGAAGAAATATGGACTGTTTAAGTCTTTATAATTGCTCTAAAATCATAAGCTTTTATTTCTGCTTCTTTTAAATGCCTATGATAATACAGGATACAGAAAGCTTAATTAGTAAATCTAAAGTCTATGCACAACACAAACTAGGTTCTGAAGTCAATGTTGATGTTCTGTTCTTACTGCACTTCACAGATATCAGCCTAAGTAGGTCAATGTAAAAATACATGTTTATTTGAGATTAACTTATTTCCTATGATCATTGTTGACCTATATCTGCGTCACTTTTCTACTTTGACGAAGTGGGTCGATTGGGTACCATTAATAATTCCTTGGCGCCTTTTATTTCGTTTATCTACTATCGAGGCTGCTCTGTACATCTTCCTCCTGCACTTGTTTTTTTTTTTGGTTGACTATTTCACTTTCTGTTTTTGGCTGTTCATGTTTAATGCTAATCTTTGTTGTTTTAGAAATGAACCGGATTATAACCTAGTTTTAGAAATGAATCAGACAAAAACTGCTTACTAATAGAAGACTATTTATTTTCATAAATGGGGAGTGGTGGCTCCTTGATAAAACGTTCGGCTCGGGTTCGAATCCGTTTTAGAGTTGTGGGCGTAGACAGGGAGGGGGTCCTGTTTCCACTCCCAGCCTTCACCCATCTCAAAGCGTACATGTAAATCTTGTATTCATTAACTCTGTCGTTCAGCCGTGTTAGTGTGATTGCTTTTACTTATCCATGATCAAGGCAATGAATCATTACCTAGCCTGTGTTTGTATATTTCAATTAGCATTTCATGCTCTCTTATCATATCTCACATCTGCACTTTACGCCTTGAATGAAACTATAATTGTCAGTGAAGGTTGTAGCGGTAGATATACATTTAGAAGAGTTGAAAAGTTGAAGTACTCTGTTTTCCTCATTACTTTCTATAAGATACTTTTCGTTTCAAACTTACTCAAAAAGCAGTCTGAACATAATCAAAAGTAAAAATAAACAGATTTTTCTCCCGAAATCGCCATTTTGCAATCTTGCATTTCCTCCGTCTGTCTGTCTGTCAGGACTCTTGACACGTTTTTTTCTCCCAGTTTCAATTCTCTGATCATGTTGACATTTTGCAGCCACCCAACTCCTAACCTCATTAAATTCTTAGCAACATTGAGCATTCAACAGAGATCTACTGAATAAAATGTTATAATTTTAAAGAGAAAATTTATCCCTGTTATAATAATAGCAAGTCATAATAATACTAATATCACAACCCAATATTTTTTTTACAATTGTGCATTCTCTCATCTTTCATCTGTCCTTTGACGTCGTAGAAGACCATTTTTTCGTGCTCCCTCTACTGTACCTTGAAGGATGACTTAAGACAGTGAGTCATGTCTTACAATAGGATCAAACCAGCTCAGTTTTTGTCTCTTCACGGTAATGAGGAGTTCTTTCTTTTTGCCAGCCAGAGTGTTGACTTGTAAACGTGCAAACTCATTTGTATTCTTTTCCTGGTATCAGATACCGGTACCCAGAATTTGTCTGTAACATTTACTCTCAAGTCTTAAATTTGTCTTTCAGTCTCAGCGTCCAACTTTCACAACCATATACAGTTACACTAGCCACTGGCCAAGAATACATCTTTAATCTTACTTGGAAGCTGATGTTACTCTTCCAGATTTTCTACAGTTTGATCATGTCAGCGGATGCCAAGCTTAAACGGAGTGTCTCTTTTATTGATCCTCATTCAACATTCTTACTCAAAGGGCTTTTGTTCAATAATTTAATTAGCAAGGAACAAACAAATTCTTGGGTCTGTGAAGTTTGTTTTTTTACGGGATGGTAAAATGTTATAATCGTGTCCCAAATGTTTTTTTAGTTTATGTTTAAAATCGTTTTAGTTTTCTTTAGTATGTTTTTCTTGAATGGACGTTAAACTGAAGTTTGTTTGTTACCAGTATATGAAATGTAAATCAAGAGGCTATTTCATATCGTGTCCTGAACAAAACCGGTGTTAAAAAACTAGATCATTCATACGACTGTGAATAAATCTTTTCACCCCAACTGTACAGGCTTCTGTCTGTGTAACACTAGCACAGAGGACGAAGACCTAAGTGGCAGACATGCTTCACCAGACGACCTTTATTTATTAAAACTTTTTTTAAAAATATGGTTCAAAAGCATGTAAGCCGATCTATGATCTATTGTGCATTAGGCGTCAGTTTACCAATGTAGGGTATTGGATTTAGAATGGGTTTTATGTATATGTTTCTATGTATAAGTTTATGTATATAAATATAAAAAAATATATTTTAAAAAAATAGATTAGAGACATAGTTAGTACAGCGATAGGATCCCACGATAACCTGCTATTTACTGTTAAAAAAACGCAAGCTAAACTTCTACAGCCACATCAGGGCTCGCAAAGACCTTCCTCAGGGTAAAGTGCCAGGAAAAGAAGAAGAGGCAGACAGAGAAAGCGATGGGAAGACAACATAAAGGAATGCACGGATAGGGAGATTCTGTCATAAGCAAAAGATATAAAGGACTGGAGCAGGACGGTCAACAGATCTTATGTGGTACCCCAACAGTCCAATAGACTAAGTGATAGGTTAAGGTGGGGAAGAATATAAAAATATAAAATAAAAATAAAACAGTCTATAGGGAATGTTGAGTGTGATTATAATTCATGTGTAAATTGTAGCAGAGATGTGACTAAATTCATGTAAACTGCTGGTGCACGAACCTTTCTCTTCTAGTGACTCTTTAAAAGCTGATCTTTTAAAATTCCTTTTGAGGATGTTGTTGATCATATTTCAATTGGCTAAATGTAAAATAAAACTTTCTCTTATGTTGCAATGTGCATTTTGGTTCTACATTGCCGTAACCTATCTTTAGGATTTTAGGATTGGCATATCTGACTATAAAAGTCACAGCAGCATGAAGTGTGGGGGTTGGATTTTAACAAAATTGCGAAATATTAATTGCGTCATTGCATTCTCTAGCGCAGTGTTTCCCAACCTCATTCTCTAACAGCACACTTTGTACATTCTGAATATTTAGCGGAAAACTTTGCTTAATTTTTATAGAGATTAATTCTCGTGGTGGCCTACTTGTTAATTATTAAAGTAGTTCGTGGAACACCTATTCAGGCCTCGTGGAACACCTATTCAGGCCTCGTGGAACATCTATTCAGGCCTCGTGGAACATCTAATCAGGCCTCTTGGAACACTGTAGTTCTGAGGAACATAGGTTGGGAGACACTGCTCTAGCTTTTCTAAAATCGTTCATCGTTCTCTGTCTGTCTAGGCCTGTCTTCTCCTCAAATTCAGTTTATTTCTTTCTGAATATACTCAGGGGCGTAGCTAGGAATATTTTCCATCGTTTGGGGGCCCGGGGGGGGCTTGACCTCTTTGGGGGCCCCTTCAGTTGATTATTATCTAATTTTCAATGTAAACAATACTCATTTGGGGGCCCAACTCAAGTGGGGACCTGGGGGGATTTTCAAAATCTTCTCCCCCCGCCCTAGATACGCCACTGAATATACTATATATCTGTCGATGTGTATTGAACTAACTAGGGCATTGTTCTCAACCTGTAGTCGCGACACCTTGGGGGTCGAATGACATTTTACCGGGGGTTGCCTAAGATCTTCAAAATATAAATTTGCTTGTCAATTATAAAGTTGAAAATTACTTTTTCAGATTGTCATTCGAGGAAAAGTTTGCAGAATGGTTTTAATTATTTAATTATCGGAGAATAAATTTTAAAACGTTGAAATTAATGTAAATAAATGTATATAGAAACGTAAGGCCATTGCGGAACCAAAGATTTTATTTTATGGTGACGTTGTGTTGAAATTGAAAAGCAATTTCCTTTTAATAATGCGCCATCTTTAATATTCCATGTTATTGAAGGTAATATATGTCGACGGGATACCCAGTATTTTAATGTTTAGGCTAGGGTTATAAATGATTGAAGATTTTAAAGAAGAGTTTCTTATAATTTATTTTTTCCAAACATCTTGAAACTATAACAGCCCGTAGAAGAAGAAGTTGGCTGATTTTTCCGAAAAGTATAAAATCTATTTGAAAGTACATTAGAGGTGTCTGCACAGTGTTCCAAGTTGACTCGAATTTCAAGGTTACAGAATGAGTCACCAAAAGTCATCAGAACTCACTGAGTCGATGAATATTAGTAAAAATACACTACCACAAGAAGCTATGAAAAATATCACTGCACGGATCCTATGCAAAAAAAAATTTAATCCTTAGAAATGGAGCTTCCGATTGTAAAAAAAAAAGAGTACATGTTGCCTATCATTTGGGCTCTCTATATTAGGAACATACATTGTTTCTAACAACGGTAAAATGATAATTTCTGTTTAAGAACATTTTGATCCTACGTTTCAAATCTTCCTAGTATACCACTTACACTTGCCAGAAGTTCATTCACAATGCTGTTCCGGAGTTTATTGAGCTCATTACTAGTGATGTAACGAAAAATGATTATTCTTTAATGTCAGTTAAAGAAACCTGGGTCAAATGTTTGCAGTCATATCCCGATTTGTGTTGCGCCTTCTTCCGTTTCCAGTACAGTATTTATGCAGTTTACAATTATCCAATACAATATCCACCATGCTGTTCAAGTTGGTATATAAGTATACAAAAACAAAATCTAATAAAATACTTAGAAAGGCACAAAGATGAATGCAAATTCTTCGTTCCGTGTGCTAGGACAAATTTGTACAAATGCTCCTTCTTCCCTGGTGCTATTAGAGCATGGAATGGGTTGCCTGAGCTAGCCAGGAAAACCATTGACTTGGCAGAATTTAAGTCATTGGTTTATATGTATGACTAAATGCATGACGCGTTGGACGTTATCATCTTTTTTTTTAAGTTGCGTCTGTATTATATAAGATAAGATAAGAATATGATGAAGAAGAAATAGAAAAGTCAATAAATATACGTCATAAAAATACAATTTCATGTATTTGCAATTAAATTATATGGATAAATATATCAATATATATTTCAAGAATATAATTAACTTATGTTTCGTGATAAGACATAAAGTTTGGCGCTGTATATTAAATATTGACACTAAAATTGTATCTCAACATTAGAAATACGGTAATTTTACATTTGGGTGTCACCTCAACGTGAGGAATTGTAATAAGGGGTCGTCTAGCTAAATGGTTGAGAATCTCTAGCCTAGAGCATCTAGATCTAAATAATTTTGTGTACTTATTTGTAATATTAAAACATGTTTTAAAATTGACGTGCCAAACTGCATGATCCAAGTCAACCGTGACAATGTCAAGGTTAATGTGCTTTGAAAAAACAACTGACATGCTAGTTTAATACGAAGTTTCTAAATTTTTATCAGTGACTACCCCAATCGGTGAATAGTCATTTAAAAGTACCCCTTACCTCGCCTCATCGCGACACTACACACTCATGCATACGCATATAAGGGCCTACTTTTGTCGTAGTAGAATAGTATACTTATATCATTAGCTGGTTCGTCATATAACCCTTTCACTGAGGTACATTTAGCTACGAGTGAACCGCTGGTCTAGATTTCCCTCTTGGACCTATCTACACTTACTGTGTCAGATATATTAAATTGCATCCCCCCGCCTCCTTACGAATTTTTGTCCCAATATATTAGCAGACTTCATTTATTAGCCAAGTTCTGTCTTGTAACAGGGGAAAAGGGAAGGTCTAAAGGTCACAACACAAAACGAATGTAACATAATACTCCCTAAACATTTGTATTGTCTGGATTTAGCGCTAGTTTTGTAAGCCTTTAATTGTAAGCTTCAGTGAGGTTGTTTTGTTTTTTTCACAAGGCTTTTATCAACTCTGTCTGTCTGTCTGGGTGGGATCTTGTACACGTTATTTCTCCCACTTCCCATTCTCGGATCAAGTTGAAACTTTGTACAATTATTTATTGTCAATAACAGCATATGAATCAATGAAAAAAAAATTAGTTCATTGAAAAAAAAGTAATAAATTTCGTTTTATAAAGAGACAGTAAAATCTACTAAACTTCGGTGATATAAGCTTTGTTCACAAAAGTAAAATGACTATAAAACCTTGTATTTTTATAAGTACTCAATGCCGGGGCATGTTACCCTGCCACGTAGTGGCGCCCGGGCATATTACCCTGCCTCGTAGTGGCACCCGGGTGGAAACGATCTTAGGAAGAAACGATTAGGCTAAATGGTAGCAAAACAAGACTCCCGTGGAGGTGCCTAAGTGGGTGCGAGAGCATCCTCATTGCACTGTGCGGAGTTGTAAAAAAAAAGCTCCCACAACCTTGTCACAATCCAGGCGCTGTTCCTCAAGGGGCCGTTACATGTATGGCGCGTCCCGCACGGTTTAGTCTGGTATAGAAAAGGAAAATGGCGGGGGTCTTAGTATACGCTGCCTCTTGCCTCTGACCCACCCGCCAGACAAAACAGTGTACACTGTTTTCATTCAGGCTGGTGAGAGGGAGCTATTGTTCACTGTTGCTGGCCTAGATTTGTAAGAGCCGAAAGCTCAACTAAACCTGACAGTTTAAGAAGAAGATAAGTACTCAGTGGCTAACAAGTCGGCCTTCCATCATGGAGGCTCGAGTTCCAAACAAAACTGCAACTTTTTAAAAATTGTTTTTGAAAACGCATCACGGAAACCATTTTCCATATACTCTTTTTGAGTCATTCTGAAAAAAGGTGACTTGTGGTCTTACAAAAAGCATTGAATAAATGAATAGATTACTTATGACCCAGTAGTCCCCTTTATGGTTATGGGTTATTAGTGTTAGTGTGTTTCTGCACAGTTTGTTAAAATAAGTCAACTTTTGTTACTTAGTTGACTAAGCCTTTGACTAAGCCTCGTGACCGAAATGTCCTGTTTTGTTAAGCATTGTTTCCTAAATGATTATTATATACCACTCTCTACTTAGTTTTATTCATAACTTTATGACAACACGCCCACACCAAAATATATTTTTACCTTCAGGCGCACTTTAGAAAACGATTTGTCGAGTTCAATTTATGTTAGTGATATGATAAATGGAATGTTTCAAACTTATTAATTAAGCCTAAGTTTTTAATACAAGGTCCTAGTTATTCACTGCATTTGTTGTGGCATAAAGTGGAGGAAAACTGACTTGATATTGAGAGATTATAAATAGAAAACTATTGACCATAAGGTTTACCTACGTAGGAAAATATTGAGGCCCCGACAAATGTATAAGCAGTAGTAGATCTACTAACTAGACTCTGATGGAGATTTTAAGTCAGTGATTAATAACATGCATGGCTAGATTGACACATGAGACATATAGAGATGCGTAGGACGTAGTTATCTTCCTTTTTGAAGTAACGTCCGTAATGTAGGCCTATAAGATAACGAGTCAAATTCTTCCTTTCTGAATTCCCTCCCCCCCCCCCTGAAATATGTTAGTGTTCATTTTGGTTTGGATGTCATTGGTCTTGAGATACACAGACATCCATAGGGAAATGTAAAATTTTGCGAGATGTTATTGCCGGTCTTTGACTTGTAGCACCAAACTGCTGGTAGACAACTAAAACACTGTAAGCGTAATGAATCTTAATTATAAAATTTGAAATAACTTATACAACTTCTTTCTGAACAATACTAAATATAACTTTTATTATAATATAAAAAAAAGACAAAATCCAGTTGATATGGGATAAAATAAATGTACTAGACTTAAGTAATAACTCACTACAGTAACACAACCTTTCAGTCTTACATTCTGGAGTCGTCTCCCCTAAGAGCAAACGACGACAATGCCACCTATGTTGCATGATTCACAACATACAGCATTGTTTCTCGGCGACAAGGTTGCATCCTTAACATGGTTTAAAACCAGAACCTTCTCTAATCCTAAAACAGAAGGCTTTGTACCCACAATACAAGACCGAGACAGACATTGCGAAACTAATATTCTGAAACTTGAGGCTATTCACGATGTTGACAGCGCAAAAAATACGGATGAATCGATTGAGTAAATATTGGCCGAACGTCCATCTTTAGCTAGGTCGCCATAACCGAAATTGCGAAACTAATCCATTTGCACCTAGTCTTGTCTCGTGATCTAGAATCTGGTTGAGAAAAATATGTATGCTTATTTTTTACAAAATTCTCATCGCGGGAGGTTTTCGAGTTTACGAACTATCTACTCAACTAGGATACACCAGCTTCTATGATAACAGACAAGAGAGTTGATTTCAATCAACCAGATCTTCTTTTCATTGAAATATATACCATTCATTTATCTATCGAATGATCTCATTTGTAAAATTCATACAAAATTTCCTTTTACCTCTTAGGTGCTCCTTTTTTATATTCGCAATGTGAGCTAGAAAAAGCACAAGCCTTCTAGCCTTTGTATTTATGTTGCCGTCCATTACACTGGCCAAACAATTAAACAATGTATTGCCTATAAACTATTTCAACGCTGTGAAGAACGAGTATAATATACTAGAATTCAAAGGCCAAGGTATAGTAGGAAAGTGGTATAATATATTTTCCACCAACTTTTTTCACCTTTTGGCAGGACAAGAGAGCGACAGGCTTGTGTTCTCATCTTTACCTTTACATTACTCCCTATTTAGTTTCGGGTAATAGGATTCTCTAAACTTAGTGCATATAGGCCTACCTTGATTTTCTGACATATACCTTGACGTCCTGACATACAACTTGACGTCCTGACATATAGGCCTACCTTGATGTCTCGACATACAACTTGACGTCCTGACATATAGGCCAGAGGCGTCACTAGGCAGGTGCGGGGGGTGCGGTCCGCACTGGGTGACACCCGATAGGGGGTGACACCCAAGTGTAAAAAGGCACTTTAAAAAAAAATAAAAATACCAACTTTAAAATGTGACAGAAGCAAAATCATAAAGCTTAGAAATTGTTGAATAAATTTTTTCTAAATGGGAAAACATCAATAGCAAGATTTTTTCTCTGATAAATAGTGGACGCGTAAGATAAGACCTAACATAGATCTCTGAAGTTGTAAGATATATTAACAGTAGCAATGGTAATGTTAAAATGACAGAAATATAGGATATTCCTCTTAATGTGGGCCAAATCTGGTGTATCAGTTCTGATAATTTAAAACGACTGAAAAGAGATGGGCTTAACGTATCGATATGATGAGCTCAGGGACATGGTAATGCAGTTACAATGTCAAGGATTCATGAAGAGGTGCAGGCAGTAATAAATGAAGAACAGAAAAGAAACTTGAATAGATGTGTACACCGTTTACTTAAGCTATGTGGTCCAAATTCTTAATCGGAAAATATTTTCTAATTATACTTTCTTGGTTCTCTAGAAAAAGGGTTTTCTTTCTTTGTCGCTAATACTAATAGATAGGATAATATAATTAATGACAGCGTGTCATATGAACATCTCGCTGGTGTGCTCATGGTGTTGCTGTTAGATCCATGAAAGAACGATTTTATGAAAGTGTGACGGCGAAAATCTTTGCCGTCTCTCTGAAAATACAAACACTAGAGGCGCAGCACAAATATGATTGCCAGCTGTCTGTGAATACATGAATAACTTTCATTGCTTGACTTTCTTATTGGCAGATGTGCTAAAAAAAGTAAACTAAACACAAAAGTACCTTCAAATTAAAGTGTTAATTATTTTCAAAGTGGTGGCTAAGCTCGAGCACTTAAACATTTACTCGACGAAATATGTGAAAAGTTAGCTCAAAATGTTATTAAGATAACTTTTCTCAAATCAAACTAGCATGTTAATGCAAAAGAAAAATACGTTTTAACAATATGAAAATATCAGGAAAGTATTCTTAAGATTTACTATTCAAATATAGAGCAAGAAGTTAATACTGAGTACATCAATCTCTTTTATATTGGGCCTGAGGGCAAGATATGTGAACAGAAATACTAAAACTAGAATACTAGAATGCAGCAAAGTTTTGAAATACGGCAACGAATCTCTACCAGCCTTTGAATTAAATGCATGTTTACAAGGCGTCATGTGAAAAGAAGCTTTGCAAAACTAAATTTAACTAACAACGCTCTCTGATTAAAACATCAACTAACAACGTTCTCTAATTAAAACATCAACTAACAACGTTCTCTCATTAAAAATCAACTAACAACGTTCTCTCATTAAAACATCAACTAACAACGTTCTCTCATTAAAACATCAACTAACAACGTTCTATCATTAAAAATCAACTAACAACGTTCTCTCATTAAAAATCAACTAACAACGTCCTCTCATTCAAACATTAACTAATATCGGTCTCTTATTAAAACATCAATTAACAACGTTCTCTCATTTAACAACATTAATTAACAACTATTTTTTTTTTAATCAAATTGAGCAATTCTGTCCATTGAAAACGAAGTAGCAAGATATATTGAGTTTAAAGGTTTTTTTTAAGTTTTCTAATTTGAAATCCTGAAAAGGAAATTTAAATATTTATTTTCTAAAGTTATTGTAAACTTTTATATGTTAAAAAAATTCTTTAAAAATTTTTGTACCTATCAATATACTTTTCATTAAGTTGCATTTTTCATTAGTTGTCCTCATGAAGCCACCACTATATGTGATTATTATGTGAGCTGTTTAATGTTTACTTAGGAAAGCATGCTCAGTTGGTTTTAAACTTCTTTCTATTTAAAAAATCGTAGATGTTAATATGTAATGATTAACGATAATATGTACAAGAAAAAAACATAATCGATACTCATTTAAACTTTGTGGAGCAGCAATCAACGAACTGTATTATTGCGAAAGAAAAAACAACAACTGAACAACGATAGTTTTTTTATTTGAAAAATAAGTGGAACTCTGGGGGGGGGTGACACTCTGATTTTACCGCACCGGGTGACACCCACCCTAGTGACGCCTCTGATATAGGCCTACCTTGAAGTCTCGACATACAACTTGACGTCCTGACATAAAGCTCTACCTTGACGTCCTTACATTACATTGACGTCCTGACATATTGCTATACCTTGACGTCCTGACATTACCTTGAAGTCCTGACATATAGCTATACCTTGACGTCCTGAC
>JADKLZ010003886.1:6667821-6691789 GCA_021533235.1 Biomphalaria straminea | reverse complement strand
CGTCCTGACATTACCTTGAAGTCCTGACATATAGCTCTACCTTGACGACCTGACATTACCTTGAAGTCCTAACCATGACATATAGCTCTACCTTGACGTCCTGACATTACCTTGAAGTCCTGACCATGACATATAGCTCTACCTTGACGTCCTGACATTACCTTGAAGTCCCGACATATAGCTCTACCTTGACGTCCTGACATTAAAGTTCTGACATATAGCTCTACCTTGACGTCCTGACATGACCTTGAAGTCCTGATATTATCATACCATGATGTATCGTGTGTTGAGTTTGAGCCACTTCTTATATTTTATTTCCCCCGTAATCATCATATCTGGAGGGCATGCCCCTATCCGTTCCGGGGGGGGGGGCCTCGGTGTCGGTGAGAGATTAATCCACATGAGATGAAAAGAAGAAACAGATAACAATAATCGTCTTTAAAAGATAAAATTGGAATATACATTATGATCGCAAGGTCAGAAAGGGGAAACTTTCGTAATACACACATTACGATCAATACGTAACTGTAAATATCTATAAGCATCTCTTAATGTCTTTAAATAAAATGTTAAATTTTAGAAGCATATGGGCTTGCATTATAAAGTTTTGATGTATATTTTTACATAGGCATATTGCTTCACTTGTCTATTACGCTAATAATAAACAAAACGAATCTATGATATTGTTTGACAGATTCGGTATAATATTGACTTGATTTGTGTTGCTAAAGATATAAAGGAGACAAATTCAGTAGAGAGACAAATTTTAACGCCTAATAGCCATAGAATGTCGCGAGCTAAAAAAAATGCACTGATTAAAGGGATACAACCAGAAATATAACAGAGTCTCTATTTCTTGTTGAGTGGTAGACCCTGAAAGACATACTTTTAATATTTTTTTGTTATACAAACATGGAACTCAAGTAGACCTACTTTTTAGTCTTTCAAGATCTAAGCTTTTTTTTTGTTTGTTTGTTTGTTTCTGTCATGTTTTCAAATATTTTTTCAAGTCGTCTCTGTTAGCCACTGTATAGATCTGCCTAGGCCTTGTGTAAAATGTGAACCTAGCTGCATAGAGGATCATACAAAGTGGTCTGCGAGTAGGCAACAGTGTTGACAGTAAGATTTAAATAAACAAAAGGGAAACATGGGATATCTGGGAGAAGGTGACCGCGCTGTCTTTAGTCACTCAGTCATTTTTACAACGCACTTTTACACTTCTGAAGCACATATGGTACATTTTGTTACTTCAATAGTTCAATGCACTGGTTTTACATCAGTGACACTGTTTTGATGGTCCTTTTTTTGTCATTTGTAATCTAATTAGTTAATTTGTAATCTTGGAATGTAAGCAAAGAATAGACAAGAGGAAAGGCGAGAAAGATTTCATATGTTTGGTTCTTCCGGCAAATGCCAAACAGCAAGAAAGTTCTAGAAATGTGAATGTGTTACTCGCCCCAAAAAAATCGTTATTTTGGCTTCCTTTGCTTTCTGTTCTCAACAAGATCAAATATTACACGAATTGAAAACCAACCATGAATTCAATGATTGTTGGAAGTTATCATTCAGTGTCAATCAGTGATCGCTTTTTTTTTTTTTTGCTTTTATATAGCATGCTCAGAGCACTATGGTCCAATTTCTTTTGTGAACCAGTGGGGGGTGGGGATATCTGGGAGAACAAAATTCTTCCCGAGTCCGGATTCGAACTCGAGTCTCCTTGTTAGCTGGTCAAGCCTTAGTCAAGGAGAAATTTTAAAAATCCCCCGGGCCCCCACTTGAAGGGGACTCCCAAATTAGTGGGGGGGGGGGGGGGTTTTACAATAAATATTTAATATTACGCAAAATGCAGGTGCCCCCAAAGAGGTCAAGCAATAGCCCCCTCCCCCCCCCAATGATGGCAAATTCCTATAGCTACGCCACTGCTCCATCTTTTTTTCGTCTGGCATCTTTTTCTTGTGGCCAATACGTTTTTGAGGTTCTGCATTTAAATTATTCCTAAATCTGAGCTCACCCAAAGTAACTATGGTTTCAGTGATGTACACATGACTAGTAGTTAAGATTGTTTAATGATTTCAGTTTCAATGCGCAGTCTCGAATCGACACTCCCTGTTTTTGTAGGTAGACTTGTTCATCGTTAATTTCAGTTTAATAGAGGCACACAAAAAAGTGTGACGAAATTAAAATACTAGATCTATATAGGCATATAGCAGAATAAGCAAATAACAATTCGCAATTCAGATCTAGAATTTTCATCTGTAGGCCTACTTTAGTCAATGACAATGTCTCCAAGTTTCTACAACTTTAAAAATATATTTCTTACCATCGGGTTGAAACGGTCCAGTTTACCTCCGAAAAAAAATTTTACAATGATTTGACCTCAGCTTTTCAACTCAAATTCCCCGTCAAAATCAGAGAATGCCTCGAGCAGGCAATGGAATAATTGTGCTGAGTTTTAGAATACGCAGATTTTAGAAAGCATATTGAGTCTAGTGTTGGCCTTTAAATTATAATTAGGCCTACTTGAACTAAGCTTGCTGTCCTCTCTCGTCGTTCTAGATATATATACCAGACTAGAAATACTAGAATGTTACATGTAGATTATCTTCAACTCTGAAAAAAAACGAAATGTAGGCCCTATACATTTAAATATATTTTTTTAATGCTTATTCTGTTTTTACATTAATTTGTTTTCAGGCTGTTGTGTTAGTAGAATTACTATGGCCTGTACTTATTATTGGTTTGGTTTCTGTGATGAGATCTGGCATACCTCCAGTCAAATACAAAGATTGTGAGTAGAATTAAACAATATATCTAATATATAGAGGTCTATATGCCTAATAGATCTATAGACTATATTAGGCTATATATACTCATACTCAAGTTTTGTTGTAGGCGAAAGTGAAAGTAGGCCTATATTTTATAGATATGAATATAGGCTATATTGCCGCTAGATCCATAATATATAGTAGAACTAGTGCAAAATAAATGAAGTTAGCTGCATCAGTCAAGAGAAAGAAGAAATAGATATCTAGCTGCCCTGGCGGCTAGATCTAGTCAGTAACGTGTAGGCACTGTAGGCCTACTGCAGTAACACCAGATTCTGCCCCGTCTCAAGACAAAACCAAAGCCAGTGACTCACGGTCACTCACCTGGGGGCATCCGTCGTCTTCCGAGACATGATATGAGGAGCTAGCCTAGGTCTAGACCTACATTGATATACAGGCTCATGCAAACACGGCACTTAATTTCTTAATATTTAAATATGTGTTAAATTAATTTAGTTGTGCATTTTAATTTGAGACTTCAATCTAGACCTAGAATCTATATCTAGATCTAATAGAAAAAACTGCTTATAATACTATAATCAAATCCAAAATAGGCTCTATATGTCGGTTGATCTTCTAGGCCTTTTGTGCTACTTATTGAACTTATTCTGACCCTATACAATTCACTGATTGCCTGGTATAGGCTTAATCATGGCTTAGTGAAAATTATTGTCATTATCATTAACTCTAATTTTTAGGCTAAACTACTAGTTACATATATTACATATATTTCATCAGTTTCTTTGTATTAAAAGCATCATTCACTTTTTTTTCACATTCAGGCCACTATCAAGGACGTGCTATGGTCAGCGAAGGTGTTGTGCCATTTCTTCAATCATTTGTTTGTAATTTAGACAATCATTGTTTCACCAAAGAGGAAATGTTACGAGAGGCGGAACAAAATTCTAGAAGGTAGTTGTGACATAATGATGCTTTTAAGTCTATTATATCCCATGTAGCCTTAATTAGATTCTATATCAGAATAATGTCAATAAGTGTTGCTAATTTATCTAATTATTAAAACAATTTTTATGAATGTTTTATTTAAAGTCAAAGATAATTTAAAAAAAACAAACTTTTCTACATGAATATTTGTGAATATTTCAGTTTTTCTGCTTTAACTCAAGAACTCAGTCCTATATTTGGATCCAATGATACCCTGAACATTCTCACCATGAGTAACAAAAGCACTGGGGTGTTCAAATCTATCAAGAAAATGATTAAAGACAAGAAACTTTTAACTGGCCTTGGTGAGATCATTATTTTTATACAATTATTGCATCAAAAGTTTTCTTGCAGTCCTCGTAAGCAAAGGATGTCTGTCTAGTTGTGTTCTAGATAAATGTCTGTTTGTGAGGTCTTCACAATGTTCCTGACTTAGAACTTGTCTGCTGCCTTCTTTGTTATTGTGTAGGAGATTTGGACTAGGACATAATAATCTTCTTGTCTGAAAGAGTGTACAACAAAATAAAAGACTTTGTTTAAAGCTTGACTTGATGCACTAAGAGCACCTTCTTGAGCTCTCTACTTTTGTGCTTACTAAAAGGAAATTGCTTTTTGCTTCCTTGCATTTACCATAAGTAATAATCTCTTATTACATCATCTATGAATTTGAAAGCCGAAATTAACATTTCTAGTTAAAATAGTTTTGTAAATGTTTTAAAGGAATTTTTTCCATTACCTTTAAAAATCTTACATATTGATCTCTGCTCCACTTTTACCCTATGGTTTCTTCAATGATATGTTCATTGGCTGAATGTCTATTTACAGAAAGAATAACATACATTAATTCTTACTTCCGTGACGAGTCCAAAGTGAAAGATATACTTGTGAATCAATTCCATATTCTTTCCAAAGAAGAAGCAGATGCTCTTTTCAATTCAAAAATCAATGTTGCTAAGGTAATAAATCTTTATCTGAAAACTATAAAAAAGAATAAAAATAATATTTTACTATTGCCCTAATTCTTGCTGTTATTGCTTATTTAAACATTTTAAAATTCTTTCTTTCTTTAAGTTGCTGAATTTGACAGGTTATCCTGAACTCAAATCTATAGCCTGCAATCCTAACCAACTTGAGTCCTACATTTTGTTCCCTCCTGACTCAGATGTTAAGGCAATATCTGCATCCCTGTGTGCCTTGAATGAATCGAATATCTCAAGTCTATCAAACAAGATCATAGAACAGTTGAACATATCTGCCATCTTAAGAGCTGTAAGTTAACTTAAAACTAACACATTACATCTCGTGTTTCTTACTGTCTACATTGAAACTTTAGGTGTCCTTTGTTATTTTGGCATACAAAATATTGATTCCATATGGACTATTGTATATGGCCTCCTTCAGTGGCCAAGCGACTATGGATCATATCATGGAAATGAGATGAATACCTAGGCATTTACTATGGTCGGAAGGATGTTTCCACTTAGAAGTTACCTCCTTTTTATACAGCTAATGCAGCGTTACAGTACCATCTCATCATAGTTTCCGCATAAACACCCTGCTCTTTTTAACGTGGCCAAGCTACTGGTTGCTCGATATGGGTGAGCCATCAGCGGTTGTAATAGTGCATCCAAGGGGTTATGTCCAACCACACATCCACCCGTGGTGCCACTGGGCAATGGTAAGAGACCTAACAGGATGCCCAAAAAAGCAGATATTTCTGGCAGAGTTCCTGACTTATTTTTTTTTTAATTTTTTAAAAATTTTATTTAGATAATGTTCAAACTATTTTTTTTTTGTCTTTCCAGATAAAACTAATTGAACAAGTGAAAGAAACCTTCGATACTAACACGATTTTAAGCTTTGTTTTTGAGGATGTAGCACAATTGTTTGATATTATAATGAACTCAGAATCCGTTGTAGAAGTTATAGGGAACTTTGCAAGCATACCACACATTGAAGATCTTATAAGAAAGATACCATTCTGGATAAAAAGTTTCAGCAATTTCAATGATGCTATGGTTACGTAAGTATATACATGAATAGCAATTAAATTGTATTTTCATCTTAAGTACTTCTGTAAACATTTTGTTAAAAAATAAATGAATTAAACATTATTGTTAATTAATCTTATCTGATTCTTTAAATTACTTAATTCCATAACCTTAGAAGTAAAGTTGGATTTTATTTTTACTTCATTACATCTCTTGATCTAATATAACCTTGTTATATTCTTGCTGACATTTATCAATCTTTTCTATTGTATTCAGAACTTCTTCTATCTGGTGCTATGCCTTGAGAGTAATTTTAAATAATACCACTGGATCCTCTGGGATGTCTATACTATGCAATTTTTTTTTAAATTTGTAAATGATGATTGAAAAGGCTCAGAACTCTTCAACTTTTGTATATTCTATGTATGAAATCTGCTTACCTTTATAAAGAAAATAGAGAAATATAAAAAAAAAATATGATACTTAAAAAAAGGTTGATATAAACATTATTTATTTTTCAACAGTGTTAGGGACATAGTATCAAGCATACAGCCTCTAATGGTTAGTCTAAAGCTTGAAAACACAACCGCTTGGTTAGCTGTGAAAAACGTTGTGACTATGGGAGTGAATATTGTAGAGCTAAGTGAAGGGAGATGGAACCACTCCTCAGAGGTAATGACTTTGTTGATTCTTTTCAGAGTTAAGTTTATAGTGGCATATAATTTCAGGATTCACTTGTTCTAAACCTTCCAGCCAAGAGCTAGTTTATGGTTGACCAAAACTATTGGTCGGTCGCTCTGTGTTTTTATTAGGTAACTAGATGTAGGTGAAGTGTAGTGTAACCTTTTCTGGTCAATAGTATATTGCAGGTGAATCAATACCATATGACACCTAGTGATATGACAGGTGAAGTAGAGTTAAACCTTTTATGGTCATGATAAGTGAAGTAGAGTGTATAATTTTATGGTCAACAGTAATATGAGTGGTGATTTTGAGTGTAATCTTTACTGGCCACTAGTGACATGACAGGTGAAGTAGAGTTAAACCTTTTCTGATCAATAGTAATATGAGATGTAAACTAGAGTTTAACCTTCTTTGGTCAGTAATATGAAATGTGAGGTACAATATATTTCTGGTCAATGGAAGTATGACAGATGAGGTAGAACTTATTTCTGGTCAATAGTAATATGACAGGTGAGGTACAATTTTTTTCTGGTCAATGAAAATATGACAAATGAGGTACAATTTATTTCTGGTCAATAGCATTATGACAAGTGAGGTAGAAGTTATTTCTGGTCAATAGTAATATGACAGGTGAGGTAGAATTTTTTTCTCATCCATAGTAATATGAAAGGTGAGGTACAATTTATTTCTGTTCTATAGTAATATGACAGGTGAAGTAGAGTTTAACCTTTTTATGGTCATTACTATAAGACAGGTAAAGTGTAATCTTTTCTTTATCAATATGAAGGGTAAAGTAGCGACTAGCCTTTATGGTCATGACAAGTGAAGTGAAGTTTAACCTTTTATGATCCTTGGTGTATATATGACAGGTGAAGTAGAGTGAAACCTTTTATGGTTAATAGTGATTTGACATCTAAAGTTGATTGAATCATTTTTGGTCAATAAAGATATGACTTATGAAGTAGAGTGAAACATTTTATGGTCATCAGTGACATTTCAAATTAATTAGAGTGTAGAATAAAATCTTCTCTGGTCAGTAGTGATTGGGCAGGTAAAGTAGATTGTAACCTTTTCTAGTCACTGACCCATTGGACTCCAGTATTAACTTGATAGTAGGATTGGTTTACTGGTGGTAATTATGCTAGTACATGTTTAGATTTCTAAAAAAAAGTATGCTTCTTCTGTTACTACAGGAATTTGTAAAGCCTATCACAGATCTTGTAAATAATATTGAAAACTTGTCCAAAGAAAATACTGGCAAAATAGCAATGGCTGTGCTAGAATTTGCTTCAAAAATAGACTGGATTGCAGTCTATGATGAAATTACAAAAACAAGAACGCTTTCATCAAGGTATACAATGAAAAATAAGATAAAACATAAATTAATATAATTCTTTAAATTAATGTTAATGTCTAACAGAATTCAACATGAATAGTTATATAATTATAATTAACCTTTTTCAACATTGCTTTGGTCTCGGTCTAATATTAATGTCTTACATTTAACAGGCCTTCCTTCCATCCCATTCTTTCTTTGTTTCTTCATTGGGAAATAGTTAACTAACTAACTGTCTTTTTGCTCTAACCGCATTAAAGAAATAACATTTTTATATTACTGAAAAAAAAAAACAACTGAATACATGAAATTCTTTTTTTTCCCCACCATTTTGTAAATGTGTCAGTATATATGCACGATGTCCTTTTTCACCATGGCCTTTGAAATGTAAGTGTTTTAAAAACCTATTTAAATATTTTTTTAACATATGTTTTTATCATATTTATATGTTACAATTATTTTCTATCTTAGAACAATCATTAGTATGACAGAAGCTTTCCAAGACATGATGGAAAAACTGCCTTGCTGGCCAGTGGTCAAGAAGATTGCCATTGTTTTGAACCATGGAGTAGACATAGTGACTATTGTTACTGAAAAGTCTATAGGTATCAGAACCACTGTCCTCACTTCTCACTGTTTTTTAAATAAATCATTTTAGTTAATTTATTAACTTTAAAAATGTTTATCATTAATAGATACCACCATAATATATCTTAAACTTTTGTATCATTAATGTAGGCCTAGTTTTTTACAGCTGTAAATTGTCATACATTTTATAATTCCTATTTTCTAGACCTAAGGCAAGCTATGAAACATTTATTTGATACTAATGAAGTACTTGTTAAAGATTTGAACAAGATATTTGAGTATGGACCAAAAGTGGTAAAGGCTCTACTGGAAGGACTTTTAGATCACAATCTTCTATCAGTGAGTTTAAATTCATAGTGATATAGTTGACATTATTTTAGATTAATGTAGAGAAGTTTTTTTGTCACAAAGTGCTAGAGAAGGTTTTTTTTGTCAAAAAGTGCTAGAGAAGTTTTTTTGTCATAAAGTGCTAGAGAAGTTTTTTTGTCATAAAGTGAAAAAACATAAGTGACAGAAAGACTTTTTTCATTCTGAGGTCATTGACCTCTTTCAGGGCATATAACTCCAATACATTTTCACCTGCATCTTGATTGTGTTACTTGCTCTTGTTGAAGTCAGTTAGCTTCCTATATCCTTATTAATCATCTAGATCTAGTTTTTTTTCCACTGACCATTATAAATCCACTCTTATAAAACTGTATTTAGAAATTCTATTGCCAAGTAGTTTAAGAAGCAAAGCCTTTAAAAATTTCAAATAAATAACATTCTTTTTCTTGCCAGTCAGGACTAATACTAGGAAGTTTGGGTTCATTTGCATTTGTTCAGAAAATCTATGAAGAAATCATCTCTTTAAATTTTTAGCTTTGATGTTCTATTTTCAATGTCTTGTATTCGCTGTAAATATTTATTGCTGAGTATGTTGTTTTTAGGATTTGATTCTACACAGCACCAGCTACAAGTCAGTGTGTGAGAGAATTACAGCTCAACTAGAAAACAATACAGACATTAAGAATGTTTCCAAAGACATTCATGATATTTTATGTGCAGACACTGTTACTAATGCCTTTGTAACATTAACTGACAAGCTGAAACTGACAGAACTCAGAGATGTGGTATGTAGTTGTTATTGCTGTTTGGTTTACAATGTTGTACATAAATATTTTGTTTGCAGATAGGAAAATCTACTTCCTAATAAAGTAATAGCAAGTTAAGTGCTATATGGGCCTTTCATCTGTCTTTATTCCCTTTTGTTTGTGTAAACAAACATACATTTTGAAAAGTGTACACTTATAATAAAATAATTAAAAGAATAACCTAATTTTTTATTTTTCTGCAAAAAGATTTAAGTTCTAATTTCTTATATAAAAAAATATATTATATATATATATTTTTTATATATTATATATATATATTGTTACTAAATGTAAATAAATGAACAAATGTGAGTAAAAAATCAAAACCTTATGGTTTTATCTTAAACTTGTTTTTTTTCTTTTATTAACAGATCAATGACACAGTGAATGATATAACACTTCTGTACAAGGGAGAATTTTTTGACAGGCCTGTAAACTTGACTATGACTTATCTTGAAGTAGATAAGTTTGTGAATGACCTGGACAAATATCGCAATGACACATGGAAAGACATTTTTTCAAGTTTTAATGTAAAATCTTTCAACTTCCACCAAGATTCTTGGGACATAGTTACTGACATGCTAAATACAGACTTTTTGACTCAAGGGTGAGTGCCTGTTAGTGTTAATGTATAATGAGCTAGATAGACCACCAAACATATAAGTTTTCAAAAAGTCTTACATTGCTGGTAGTCATTTTATTTTGTAATCTTTTTTTTTTCCTACAATTGAAAGTGTTTATACTTTTATGAAATAATATTTCCTAACTATTACATACAGATTTCAAACAAGAGTTAAAGTAATTAAAACATGGTTTAGGCATTAATGTTATTTTTTTATTGAAATATAGAGAAAGTTATTGACACAATTCATAGATTTAACTTTATTCATTTCTTGCACCTGAGGAAATAAAAAAATGTACATTCTAAAAATGTAACTATATTCCAGAATATTTAGCGCATACAAAGCTTTTGGAGAAGTTCTGGCTAACTCTGAATTTGCTGACGATGCTGCACCATATGTGAACATGGTCAGCCGATTAGTCAGCCTGGGCTACAATACAATGGTGGACATCACTGGTCAGATATAGTTAGAATAAGGAAAATTTAGCTTAAGGAAAATTATTATATGATATGCTTTTTTTCTGCTAATTAATTATTCTATTGGACAACCTTAAGAAGGTCTACAAGAGCCCATAATGTGATTTATTTTTCTCTTACAGAAGTGCACCCAACTGATCTTCCTTTTTTAAAAGCTTTGGATTTATTAGCATCATACATGCCAGAGCTAGTCAAGGGCATAAATGACCTATGGAAGTATAATATCAATGATGTAAATATCATTTTCAAGATTAAATCTTTTTGGTTGTTTAAATATTTCTTCATATTAGTGTAAAAAGAAAATATTTTAAAATATATATACTTTTCTTATTATTGGACATACTTTTTGTTTTTCATTAGATCTACGATCTGATTTCGGCAAAAGATTCTTTCTCAAGATTTTGTGCCGGTGATTTCATGTCAAAACTTAACTTGCCTGCCTATGTTCCTGAAGACAATATAACAAGATTGATTTGTGACACTAACTGGGCTGTGGCTGTCAAGCAAGTTTCAAAGCCATTCAATAACCTAATCAATAGAATTTACCAAGTAAGTAACTTTTATTTCTTAAAATAATTGGAATAAAATATGTACTGGGGTAACTGAATTGAATGACATTACCTGTTGTCCAAGTTATAAATATTGACTACAAATTTAATTTTATTATTCAACCACACACACATCTAGGCATAGTTTCCTGTTAGGCATTGCCTTTGATTCCATTATTTAAAATGAGGCATACCAATAGTATTATATGTTTTGACTGCAACTACACATTTGTTAATCTTCTGTTATTGCCCACTGTTAAAATCTTTTGTTTCCTAAATGCTACTATAAAAAAGGACATGTATGAAAATTATATCCTTAATTTTAGTGACAAGTTTTAATATTGAAATACTCTTAGTTAATTGGTCGTAAGGGGGTATTTGATTGTTTTTTTTTTTATCACAGATCCCTATTTACCAAGTTAAGCAGTCTTTTTTTTTTCTATGTAGCTGAAAGATACTTTTACCATACAACCTGCTGGAAGTTACAACCTAGAGACTGACTGGCTTGCCATACTAGATATTGCTGACAAACTCAAGGACAGATTCAGCTCAGATCATATCAAGGAGTTTGATTTCACTATGGGTTTTAAAATTTACTTTGAACATTTGAACTTTACAAAACTTGGCTCTGGATTTGATATTTTGTTTCAAGAGCTGAGTCATATAAATACCGGAGATATAGAGAAGTAATTAGAAAATAATTCTTTAGTCAAATTAGGCCTAGTTATGCAAATAGTGGCACTATCAAAAACTGCTTAAGTATGTTTATAATTAATAACTTGATATAACTGTTTATTGTTTAGCATTTTTCCCCATCAAATTCAGTACAAAATAGGTTTCCTCTCAGTTAATATAATGCAGTGCTTTAAATTGAATTTATTGATTCATTTTTTTAATTGTGTAGATATACATTCTCTAAATTATAGCTCTAAATATAATTATTTTGTATCATAAAGAAATCTAAATCTGTTTGAATATTTCCAGGTTAACTAATGTAACATTCAAAGTCTTAGAAAAACTTGATAGCTTATACTCTTATGACTATATGTGGAAAGAAGTGAAAAAGATTATTTGGGTATTGGATGCCTATCTGGATGTACAGATTAATATGACTCAAGAATTCGAAAGTGAGTTTGACCTTTTTTACCTTTACCTATCCCTTATAAATAGTCTGTTTGACTGTTGGGGCACCAAGCAAGACTCTTCAACCATCTTTTTTCTGAGTTTGACAGACAAAATAAATTATACAATGTAATATAAAGGACTCGTATTTAGTGACAACTCCTTCCAAGTATGGTGCATTCTTTTCATCTGAAAATTCTGATATGTTCTGTATTGTAGATGCTAAAACCCTGGAAGATTTCATCAGGCTGTACCCTCCAGTCATTAGGAATGCTGTCAATCTTTTAGCCAAAGCTTATCCTGAGTTTGTGTCAGCTCTCAGAAATATATTATTGGATCCATCTAAGGTAATCACAAGTAGTCTACTTACAGTGAGAACTATACATTTATTGGTTCAACTTTGTATACAAGACAAGATGTAAAAAATATTTTTTTTAAAGATTCACTGATGTGAATTTTTTACAATAAGTTTTTTACAAGAAGTATTGATAAAAATTACAATAGGCTACCAAAAGATATATTTGTTTCATTTTTTTCAGCTTATTGATAAGTTCTTGACAGATGGCTTTCAAGCCCCTGACTGTAAATCCTACTTTGTGACAGATTATATGCTAGTCACTTCTCAAAGCCCTTTGTATGCTTTAGAAAAATATTTATGTGATTTAGATTATCAGCAACTTATGAATAATGTGAATGACTATCAACCATCAGTCAAAATATTTTCAGAAAAGGTAATATTTGTAATATTTTTTTTACTTTTTTATTTCTTTTCTCCTAAAATATAAAAAGGAAAACTGAAAAAAAAAATAATTACTGTTAACTGTTGTTAAGTTAATCAATTTCATTTGCAATTATAGCTTAAGTTTTGACTAGTACAATTATCTGACCTTTAAAAAAAAAAATATTTCATTTGTACATAAATTCATGGAATCTTGTTTTTCAGTTGGTACAGGTGATCAATGGTAGTGCCAATGTTGTGTCTGTTGACTGGAATAAGTTGTCTGCAAAAGCTGATATCTGTATAGAGCAACTCAGCTCCATCGCAGACTCTCCAATCTTTAGTAACAGTGGGTTTGACTACTTTCCTTTCAACCTGACAGCCATCAACTTAAGCTGGGAAGACTTTTATAAGGCAGCTAAAACTTTGGAACACTTTGATGTGAACAAGTCAGTAACTTGTAATAGATGATCAAACAACACATTAAATAAAAAAATTGAAAAAGAAAAAAAAAGCATGTAAACTAATGTACCCTCATAATCTTTATTACAATGGTTAACAAAATGCTTTTTTTTTCATATTTAACCTTTCTGTTGCATTTTTAGATTTCAGTCGTTAGCTCTAAAAGTCCAAGAACTGGCCCTTAAACTGATGACCAATGGAACAAATTCTGACCTGACATTTGGCATACATTCGTATATGTTTGTAACACACCATTTTCTTCAGCTGGCTAATACTGAATTGGCTTATTTTAATGGTAAATGTAATTAAGAAAATGTATTGCCATAGAAGAAGAAAAAAATAGATCTATAGCAACATTTCGAATATCTCATTGTTTGTACAATCTTTAGATATGTGGTAAATAGTTTCAACTTTCTATGCTAATTTAAATATTGGAAATTTATTTATTAATTTGATTTTAACTGGAATAGAACTGTTTGTCAATTAAATGACTATAATACATACACGCCAAACATTTTTTTTTAATTTGTCTCTTTAATAGCTTCATCAGAAGTGATCATATCTCGATACCAGTGGTCAAGTGAGCTGAATAAATTAATAGAACTCATGGTCAAAAGTCCAGACATCAATGCCATAGTGGCTGCAACAGTTCAGCGTCTTCTTGTTTCTCCAGGAGATGTAAGTAGGGCTTGTATGTTTTTATAGATATGCATAAATGTTGTGCATAGGATAGACTCTTACTGACTTTTATTACTCCATAAAACTTTTGATCACATTTTAACATAGTGATTCCAAGAAATGTAAGTGACAAAATCTAAAATCTGTGTCAAATTGTTTTCCCACATTTCAGATCATTGTACCATCCAATTTTGAGGACCTTTGCTCAGATGTAACACTTTTCAGTAAGGTGTTTGCTGTTGAAGCTACCACACTCTCACCAAAAGTTATTCAGACAACAGTTTGTAATCTCAACCTGAACTTTTCCCTGATGCTAGATGAGATTGAAAACAACAAACCAAGTGTCCAGCTGTTTGTTAATGCTGTAAGTTAACTTGTTTTTCTTATGTGTTATTGTAATTGAAATATATACTGAATATAAAACAATTCTCATATTATCTACAAAATTTCCAGATGAAACTTCTGTCCTCCAATGTAACTGAGCAAGATATTGAGGTCGATGTCAATTCCATCAGCAGAGACTATGAAACTCTGAGCAATTTAATACAAGACATTGTAGCAGACCCGCCCAACATTAAGCTGACACCAAATCAAGACTGGATGAATTTAACTCTTTACGCTCAGACTTGGGACAAATTTGTCCAGAAATTAGATGTCTTGAAAGCTGATTTACAGGATAATAAGTAAGCATAGTTTTTTTATGATTAAAGAAACATGAGTTCCTTTGTAAAATAATGCTTCAAAAAACATTTTGTTAAAAGAAAAAAAAAAATCCATAATATATCAGTAGCTAAAAAAAAATAACAAAAGTCTTCATTAAAATATTGATATAACTACACTAATCTTTCTGTATTTAAATGCATCTAGTTTTTATTTACAAGGTAATTTTTTTTATGCATGGTTAGAATTTAAAGTGTATTCGTTACAAGCAGACTTTATAAGTACTGCTTTTAATGTCTTTAAAATAAACATACAAAAATATTTTATTATAGCTTACACTTACTAAATCAAGTGTATTAAAGTGTAATTTTGTGTGGGAAAAAGTAAATAATATGTATTCCACAATCTTAGCAAACTTTTGGATTGGGAAACTTCTCTTGTAAAATTGCTACTGACTACATTAGAAAAATTTCCAGCCACAAAGCCTGCTCTGAAATACATTGATGAGATACTCAGCTTACTAGAGAAACAGTTGGATCTCAATGAAGGTAGGGAATTTCAGAAACATGATGACATTTGTGCTTGCTATGTATCTTAGTATTTGAATTTGCTGTGTATCTTAGTATTTGAATTTGCTGTGTATCTTAGTATTTGAATTTGCTGTGTATCTTAGTATTTGAATTTGCTGTGTATCTTAGTATTTAATTTGCTATGTATCTTAGTATTTGAATGTATAATAGATTTTAGGCATCGGCTACATCTCTATTTAGATCATGATTAGTACAGTGTCTATATCTCTCCCATTCCTTTCACAAGCCTCTCTCCCACAATCAGTCTCTGTTAATGTGTTAGTGATGGTTAATAATTTTATAACATTTTAATCTGTTATTTTGTGTAGTGTAATTATTTTTTTTTTATCTTAATGTACCAATGTGCCTTAGGTCATAACCAACCTATCAACTTTTCATATAAAATTGCTAAGAATATTTGTTTTAAAGCATACTGCTGTCAGTCTGTTAAAAAGTGATTTCTCCCATTCCAATCTTGGATCAAGTTGAAAGTCTGCACAATTATTTCTTGTATCTTACAATACAAGAATCAATTTAAAAAATTATTGATAATTAATTATTTTGTTGAGCTCAAAAAAAGAGTTCATATTAAAAGTAGAAAGCTCAACGATATATTGATCTAGAAGGTTCTATTTCATGAGTGTAATCTTATATGCTACTACAGAAGGAACCAATGTCTTGCTTAACTACACAAATGTCAACCGAGTTCTTCACTTGATTAAATCTGCCCCAGAAGCTATTCAGACAGTCTTGTACACAGTTTTAATGGACCCAGTCAAGGTTTGTATGAAACAGATCATTACTTAAGTTTAAAAAATTTCTTAGTTTTTTTTTTCAAACTATTTAATTTAGGCAATATTTTTGGGAAAAAATATTATTTTCTTTTTTTTTAAAGACTACAAGATGGGCAGATGCTTTTCAATCATGGAATACTTTCTGTAGCACATCAGCAAATGAAATTCTTACTGTTCCACCCAGCTTGGACTTCAGCATGTCAGATTTCCTGCATGAAATGTGCAGAATTGATGTGGAAGATATAGTCCAAGAACTTAAGAAATATGAAGGAGTTGATAAACTACAGCTGCTGGTGAGTAAAAATCCGAATTCTTATTTGAAAGTGTATGTTATGCTTTAAGTTTTGGAAATTTTGTAATGCTCTTTTACTTATCATTTTACTTTTTCTAATGTGCTAATTAAAAATGACCATTCATACTATGCCTAACTTTAGCTTTTACTAATATTGCAATTTAATGTCCCCTAATTGTATCAATGTTTCAGTTTGAGAACCCTGATGCTATCAGCGATGTGAATGTCACAGTTCTGATTGGAAGAGCTCATTCATACTTACACAATTTCATGGACTACATCAAAGATGGACCAAAGTCTAATGACAAAACAATTGGCAGACTAGTGAATGAAACTCTTTGGGTTGAAGTGGGAGATCGTATCAAACAGTGGTCCCATTCTTTTGAAAAAACATATTTGTAGGTTTCATTCAGTATTTGCTTTTTTTTATTTAAATAGTTTAAATCAGTTATTTTTAGGGATTTTTAGAAACAAGCTTTAAACACTTTAAATATCAAGGCTATTTCAAATATGTATTGTACAAGTTGATTGAAGTTTACACCTTTATAATTTTTCATGTTTTACATAGGCCTACTATTTTTTTAATGTACTTATATATTTCTATTCTAGAACTCCGGATAAAATTGCTGGCATTGTTTTAGAAATAGTGGATATTGTCTTTGGAAAGACACCTCAAGACTACAGAGATATGTATACAAAAGTTCTTGGTGTTACTGACATAATTTTGGGACAAGTATTAAAGATCTTAAATAGTAAGTCAGCCTAATTTACTAAACAAACCATTTTTTTTCTCATATTTGACAATAATAATTATTTTCTTTTCCTATTTCCTTTTATTATCCTTGTAAATATTCTTCTCCTGGTTATGTATATGATTAATCCAATAGCTATTTGTTTCTACTTTCAAAGCCACTACATTGAGCGAGGCTTTCACTGACCTACCAAGACTGAAAACATTAGTTAATCTAGTTGAAGATTTACCTGAGCTGTATGAAGCAGCGCTTTATACCAGTATATACCATCCTGAAAAGGTACTCCTTATAAAAATTTAGAAAAAATAATTTCTAAATGCCTGATAAGAATTAGAATGTAATTTCGTCTAATATTAATTTTGTCCAAAGATTAAAATAAATAATACCTTTTAATTTTTTTTTCAGATTACGTCTAAACTCTCCAACTTCAAGTCCTTTGAGTATTTCTGTAGTGATAGCCCAGAGGATTTATTCAGTTCTGCACCGAACTCTTCTTTTGATATGAAGCATTGGTTTCAACAGATGTGTTCTGTCAACTTCACACTTTTGGTGGAGGATCTTTGCAATTACACTGTTGCTAAGGATATTGATAGAATAGTATGTTGTTTGATTCATATCTATATAAATAAATTGATACATATATAGTGCTTATCATTGCTCTTGTTATCTATCTTCTACAAGTATATAAATGAAATAAATGAGCTTTTGGTTGTATGACTTACACTGTTTGTAATGTGATTTGAATCTCAGATAAACAGTCCATACACAGGAACAGTCAACATCTCAGCACTCATTGACAAAATGGAGAAAATTGTTAGCAGATTCGATCATGGCTTCAATATTACAGAGCGGATATTTCAAGCAGATGTGTGGACTCAATCTGTGGATCACATCAATAAATGGATATGGCCATTCAACTCTGCTAATGAGTAAATACTGTTACTTATTGTTTGATAGTTAGCTTAAGTAGAAGTTATAATAATAGTTTTAAACCCTTGAGAGCTATTATGTGTGAGTTATAAAATGTCTCAGATTGAGTGAAGAGCTTTTGAAGTTTTTTAACAGCATTATTGGCCATTCTCATTTTAGTTAAGTAAATTAAAAAACAAGCTAATCAAATATAATTTTTTAATAATATTAAAATTATAACTTTTATTTTGTTAATTATAATATAATTTAACTTGTTAAGTCTAAATTTACATTAAAATATCTACACAAAAAAGTTCAGTTTTTCTAACACTATATTCTAGCTCTCAAAGTTCATTATGTTACATTGTAACATTATGTTTTATTGTAACATTGAAATATTAATGGTCAATGTAAGCTCCAGTGTAATTTTTATGTTACTGTTGCTCATAGTTTTTATCTATTCTGTTTTTTTGTTGTCTTGTTTGATTTGTACATGAGTATAAAATGTCTACATTGTTAACAGATTTCTTCAAGACATGCCTAATCGCTGGATGAAGGCAGTATTAGCTTACTTTGATACCTCATCCAATCTAAGCAACATACTGGGATACATTGATGCAGTCTTAGACTTTGTAATGCATCAGGTGGTAGAAGTTAAAGGTAAATGTCATCATTAATGATATATGCTTTAACAAATACTAGACTGCTTGCAAAATACAATGAAAAGAGTTAGGAAAATAAAGTTTAATTCCAATAAGTGACAATTTGAAATAAATGTTATGTGATATCAATACATGGTCTACACAAGCTAAACAAGTTTTATGCAAAAGAGCTGATTCTCTAACCAATGGATGATTAAGGAATGACTGGTTAAAAATGAAAACAAATGTCAACATCTTTCTTATAGTGTAGAGACACTGCAAGCACATCCATTTGATTTTTAATGTCATAATTTGAAGAAGAATTCTTAATTTCCTGAAAAAAGTTTATTAATTAAAATTATTTTATTTACATAGCACTGTTAATAAGCATACCATAGTCTCATACATCTATCAGAGTATAACAGAAAATAGAGGGACTTAAAAAAGTTACGAAATTTAAGCAGCATATGGTTTAAACCTCAGTCTCAAGTCTTAATATAGGGTAAACTCATTAAATTTGTATTGGATCTATGTGTAACTAAAATCAAGCCAAAATATGTTTTCTTTTGGTTTACAGATGGCATGAAAGGTCTACAAAATTATACAAATGGCAAACTTTTGGTTGAAATGATTAGCTCAGCACCAGATGTTGTTCAAACCATTCTGTATACAGTCATGACTGAACCCATTAAGGTAACTTCAATTCTTTATTGAAACTTACACAAAACTTTGAAAGAAATTTGGTGTTAAAAGTCATAATTTTTATATATTTTTTCCTACAGTCTGCCAGATGGGGTGCAGTTTTTCAATCTTGGCCTGTTTTCTGCAATACTGATGCAGATGAGATCATGACAGTGCCCCCTGGTGTGAATTTTAATGTGTCTGATTTCTTATGGAAAGTGTGCAATATTGACTTTGTTGAGCTGGGCAAAGAAGTGTCTCAGAACAATGGTGCAGACAAGTTAACTGAACTGGTGAGTCTTTAAATGGAGACCTTGTTAGACCTTCAGAACTTAGAATACAGTAGAATCATGTTAAACTGGAGCAGCAGCTTACTCAAAACAAAATCCTAAAATAATCTAACAAATCCTATAATAATCAGACTAGCCAGTTACTATGATCAAAAATATTGTCTTCCAATGTGGTCTGATAACCTGAATTAACTGTATTTTAATGTGCATCAAATCTTTCTTAGTGATTTATCCATTATAAAAAAAAATATTTCATTAAAATAACAAAGGAGGCAATACAATTTAAAACTGAATCATAACTCACTTAACATCTTAACATATTTCAATTATTGGGGAAAGTTAAAATGGGTTTTCTTTGGTACATTCTGAACATAGAAACAGTTAAATTTAACATCATCAGGCCTGTGGATTTGTAGGTCTTGTAAGAAAATGAAAATGGAATGTGTAGCAAAATTCAAAGGCAATATTGATAACCTTTTACACTTACCTGTTGCTATTTCCATTCAGGTTTGATTGTTACATTATTTGTAACTATATGATATGCTTGAGTACTATGAGGTAACATCTTTTGTTGTTGTTTTTAATCATTTTCAGTAAGGGTTGATATCTCAGATTTAGTCTTGTGTGTTTTTTGTTTTCAGATTTCAGGCAACATCTCCTCTGGTTACAGAAACACTTCCCTAGTCTTGACCAAGTTTGACAAGATCATCACCATGGTTACTGATGTAACCACCAATGGTGTAGAAGCTGATGTATTCACTCAGCTGATCAACATTACATTATGGGAAGAAGTTGGCAACCGAGTCAAACTATGGTCTAAGTCTTCTGAAAAGATATATAGGTTAGTGTATAATGTATGATTCAAAAGGTTCTAGGAAACCAACAAGAAATGAATTGTATCAAAATCAACTTCTTCAATTAAATATATTTGCACATTTACCCACTCAGTAATTAAAAGTATTCCTTGAAATATATTTAAAAGTTGTTTTTTTTTTAAAGATTACAATCTCTAGTATTAAAAAAAGGAAAAAATACTTCAAATGGTTGTATGTCCCATTCAGTTTTCTAACCATCTCTTCCTCTCATGTGACACTCTTTCTGAATTCAATATTCCTCTTAATGAAATGCTCCCCTCAAGGTCAGACACACTTTATTTACTTAACACTGAGCATCCTAGTTTAGGTAAGTTTGAATAGGCTCACATGTCACCGTCAAGGTTTAGATGAATCAATTAACATTCTATCACCACACTTGATTCAGTTCAGGCAGCATTTGTTTAATTTACTATAAGCTTATAATTAACTTTAAAGTAATCACATTTGATTTGCCTTTGGTTTCAAGTACATTGCAATAGTTTTGAAGCATATTCAGGATTTAACTGAACTCTTCTTTTAAAAGTTGCTGTGAGTCTCTTAGTAATGTTCAAATTCATACTTTGGCACTGTAACATCACAATGTGTAACATAAACAAGCTTAATCAAGTATTATTAAAATATTTGGATAAGTTTCATCAGTTTGGGGTCCCTCAATTTTAGTAAATATAAAGAAACCACATCAAATCTAAAAAAAAAAAGATAATGAGCTAAGGGAAATCACAAAACTTAGAGATACTCCATGGACAGAAGATTAAAAAGTAAAGTAGCAATAATAAATACAATTATAAATAATTACTTATGCTAAAAAAAAACAGCATCATAAAAAAAATACTTAAACAAAAGTAATAAGAATGTCTTATTTCCATAAAACAACACATTAATAAGTATTTGGGTCTAATTGTTTTCATCTTTCAAGGAAAGTCTATCAATTATAATATGTCCCAACTACTTTTTAAAAAAAAGAAGACTTTGAATGGTTTTATTTTTGAGTATACAATTCAATCAAAGTTGGCCTATTTAAAAACAAATATCACTTTCTTTCTCCATGCTAGTGACCCAGATAACTTAGTAGGACTGACTTTGGAGATGTTGGATGCTGTCTTTGGCAGAATGGGAAATCAGATTGAAATGGCCTTTGATAAAGTTGTTGGAATAACAGATCTTGTCCTGGGACAAGTGATTGATATTTTAAACAGTAAGTTTTCTTAAAAAGATGTCTATATTTTGTATAAAGGTAACCACATATGTCAGAAATAAATAGTTACACATAAGCTAAGGTAAACAGTTTTTAGATTACTGAAGATCTCACAAATGTGACCATATGGTAACTACAAGACCTCATCTTAGACGAATACAGAAAAAGGTTGCTGTTGTTTTTTCCTCTAACAAGTTCTTCTTGTCACCACAGGTACATCTCTGAAAGACGCACTTCAAGACCTCCCTAGCTTACAGACACTGGCTGAACTGCTCCAAAATGCACCAGAACTATTTGAAACAGCCTTATACACTAGTATATACCAACCCGAAAAGGTGAAACATGACACTATAAAATGATCATTAAATGTATTCAAGCAGAATTTTAATCAGTAATAGTTTATAAAGTTTCTGTATCATAAATAAAGCATTCATTTTTTGTAAAGTGAGTATTACTTTGTATAATGTTTTTGAAGTAATGTCTGTATTATATAAGATAAGATAAAGTTTATTTTAAGTATTCTTTAAAGAATCAATATCCACAATCATGAGGTAAATAGTTCATTATTATTTACTTTACTATTTAATCATTTTCATTATGCATTGGTAAACTTTTTTTTTCGATAATTTTATTTCATCTTGTAGATCACTGCCAAGGCTTCTGATTTCACTTCTTTGGAAACATTCTGTCTGAACAATCCTCAAGATATATTTGTCCTGGCCCCTAACTCTTCCTTGGACCTTAAGACTTGGTTCACACGCTTTTGTTCTCTCAACATCACCAAAGTAGTAGAGGACCTGGAGAATTACAAAATTACCAAAGAAATCAACAACATTGTAAGCATACATACTTTCAAAGAGTTTCAGTAATGCAACTTGGTTTTAGCAATTAATATTTCATCTCTACTTGGAAGTAAAGTTTTAATGTTAAGTGACTTAATGTGTAAAGTAGCAATTATACATAAAACACTGAACCATAATCTTGAAATACAAAAACAAATATAATAAAATACTCAAAAAGACACAAAGATGAAGGCACATTTCTCATTCTTTTGCTAGGAAAAATGTGTACAAACATTCCTTCCCTAGTGCTATTAGAGCATGGACTGGGTTGCCTGAGCTAGCCAGGAAAACTAGTGGCTTGGTAGAATTTAAGTCACTGGTTAATATGCATGACTGAATGCATGATGTGTAAGATGTTATCTTCTTTTTTGGAGTAACATCTGTATTATATAAGATAAGTATGTTCTATGTCTGTGTATATTCTATGTTATGACAATGTTTGATGACTGGCTTTTGTGCCACCAGATTAATGCTTCCTCTGCCCAGCCTGTAAAGATGTCCTCTGTGATAGACAAGATGGAGACTGTCATAGCTAAGTTCAATTCTGGCATAAGTGTAAAGGATCGTGTTTTTAATCCAGACATTTGGAAGGGAGTTCTAGACCATGTAAACACCTGGATATGGCCCTACAATAATGTTATTGAGTAAGGCTTCTTTGATTTAAGTTGCATTATCATTATCAGGATTTATCCTCTGGTTTTCTAATGGAACACAGGGCCTCCATTAGTGCATTTAAACTTTTGCAGTGCTATTAATATAAATTCTTTCCAATCTTTATGTATTCTAAGCTTCATACAAGCCAATACACTGATTGATCTTTGTCTGGGTTGTTTATCATGTTAGTCTTACTTTAAGGGTTTGTAAACTCTTAATAAGTATTTATTTGATTTTTTAGTATTAATCTTACTGCTTATTGTTGTCTTAAAACAATACAATTAAAAATATTACTTTTTTTATTTAGTTTTATGAAAGATGTACCACAGAGAGCTATGAAAGCTGTCTTGGCCTACTTTGAACACATGCCAGGCTCCTCCAAAGCTGTTCAGTATATAGACGCTATTCTAGACATAGTTGGCAATAGAATTGAACTGGCACATGGTAGGCACTTTTATAGATAACAATTTTTTAAAAGCTTATATTAACTCACTGTGTCTGGGTGGAACTTTGTGCACATTATTTTTCCCACTTTACATTTTCAGATCAAGTTGAACCATAACACATGAATGAATCAAAAAGTTAACCAATTGGTTAATCTATTTGTCCATAACACATGAATCAATCAAAAAGTTAACCAATTGGTTAATCTATTTGTCCATAACACATGAATCAATCAAAAAGT
>JADKLZ010003886.1:6644657-6667811 GCA_021533235.1 Biomphalaria straminea | reverse complement strand
CAATTGGTTAATCTATTTGTCCATAACACATGAATCAATCAAAAAGTTAACAATTGGTTAATCTATTTGTCCATAACACATGAATCAATCAAAAAGTTAACCAATTGGTTAATCTATTTGTCCATATCACATGAATCAATCAAAAAGTTAACCAATTGGTTAATCTATTTGTCATAATTAGTTTAATTTTGTTTTCTATAGTAAGGGGAGATGTTTTGTTTAGAGAAGTAGGTCAATTGCAAATATTTTAAGACATAATAGATAATTATAAACCTTCCAATTTTTTAAATTACTTGAATAGCTCAGTGGCTAATTCTTCTGCCTTCCATAATGGAGCTTCAAATAGATTTTGAAAAGGCAGCACAGGAACCTTCTCCCAGATACCCCTCACCTTCTTTTTTCAAGCTGATTCATAAAAGTAATTGGGCAGCACACTAAACATGCTATAAGCATGATCAAATATTTCCAATGGCACAAATTTACTATTTTTAGTGTGCTATCATTTTATATTTTTCTTGTTTATAATAAAATTACAGGTTTCTGAAAAATAATGAATTGAAAAACATTGTGAATTTATTTTGTTCATTCTGTTGATATTTTACAAATGGAAATGTTGCAGATAACTTGCCTGAAGCTTTCCAAGAGTTTCCCACCCTGAGAACCATTCTAGAACTTGTGCAGCAGTCTCCAGAAATTATAGAGACAGTTGTTTATACTGTATTAACACAACCTGTACAAGTAAGTACAGTACTACAATAGTATAGGTATATACATATATATAATAGTAGTGTCTTGTGATGATAATGATTATAGTAATATTTATGTTTCTCTCTTGTACTAGACTGCCAGATGGGTCAATGCCTTCCAATCATTCTCCACTTTCTGCAGTACCAAAGCCACTGATCTTCTCACAAGTGCTCCAGGCTCTGAGTTAGATGTTAATGTTTTACTCAGAAAAATCTGTAGCATTCAAATTGAAAACATTGGCTCTGAGTTTACTTCCTATCAAGGATTTAACAGAATCAGGAACATTGTAAGTTTATCTAGGTAGAGCTTAGTACTGTCTGAAATAGTTGTAGCTACATAATGTTTCTAGCTATTATTATAGTATAATTGTACACAATTGACAGTCCATTTTAGTTATTAATAGTAAGATTTGAAATGAGTACACATAGAATAATAATAACTGAAATATATATATATATATTTGTTTCATGTGTTTATTTTTTTTTTGTTTCAGTCAAAATGTTGAAGTTTAAAACATATTTTTATTGTTACAGGAATCTGGCAACACAACCTACACCCTAAATGTCACAGCACTCCTTAACAAGTCTGACCAAGTATTTAAGTCACTCAGCTACTACTACGACCATCCACTGAGTCTTGCCACATTCAACCTAGCAGTGTTCAATGAAACTGTATGGAAGGACATGGGTGTCAGAATTCAAAATTGGTCCAAATCGACGTCCAACATTTATCTGTAAGAAAACATTTTGTATTTCCTTTTTACTTTCTTTCACCTCGAGTTGATGTATTTTAATAAATAATTACTGTATTCTTACATTGCTTTTCTTTATCTAGACATGCCAACATAATCTCTCAGATGTTTGAACTGATCTTTGGTTCTCTGATTGACATGAGCCCAGAGTTAAAGGAAGCTTATGACAAAGCTGTTTCCATCACCAGTATACTTGTTGATGAAGTCTCTAACATCATCAATGGTCAGTTTTAAAAACAAGGCTTTAAATTTAGAAAAATCTGTTCAACAATTATGTAGCCTGAAATAGTCAATATTAAGTCTAGTCTTATCTTCTACTTTAGTTTATTTTAGGGAAAATAGAAATTAATATTAAAACACAACTGTAATGAGAAATAAATGAAGTATAGAAAAGTACAAACAAATTCACCACTAGATCTTTAAAACTTCACTTTTAATAAAATAGTGCATCACTTTTACAAGTTATCTACAAAAATACTCTTTTTGTTATGAGTTTCTAGGGAGAGTATTATAGAACTAATTAATTTATTGGGATTTTTTTTTATTGAAGAATGTTACTTCTTTATTTTTCCAGCATCATCCCTCACTGAGGCCTATCACAATGTCACAGTGATACGTCATCTTATCAATCTAGCCAATCAGGCTCCAGAACTTCTTGAAACTCTTCTTTACACCAGCATGTATCATCCTGAAAAGGTATTTATGAAAATATTGCTATTAAATAGGGCGAACTGATCAAAGCTTGTAAATAGTTGTTTGAAACCAAATATTTTGAGTTGGGCTTGTTTTTCTGCAATAAATAAACACAATTTATTTGGCATCAACAAAATGAAGAAAAATTGTTTGTTCTGTTTTACAGGTTGCCAGAAGGGCTCTGTCTTTAGTTTCATTTGACAAGTTCTGTAGTGTGGATCCACTTGAAATATTCACTCTACCTCCAGATTCAAACTTCAACTTGCGAAATTGGATGCATGAACTTTGTAGTTTAAATTTTTCAACAATAGAATCAGAGTTGGCAAATTATACAACAGTCAGAGTAATTGAAAATATTGTAAGAATCTTTTCATTCTCTATTTATTTTCTTACTTATGAAAGAAGTTTATAGGAATATCTTTTAGAGATCTTTTTTTGTATCAGTATTTGTATAAATAAAGTGCATTGATGTTTCTAAACAATGTTGACAGCCTAAACAAAGTTTCTGAAAAACAAAAAAAAAAACAGAGGTTCAACATTAAGAAATAATTACCTTTAGAATTCATTAATACTCTGGTAAAAAATAGTTTTAGTTATTGATAATATACTGACCTACAGCTTTACTGAGATTTTTTTATTTGAATAGGTCAATGGAGTCTCTCATACCAATGTGAGTTTAACATCAGTAGTGGACAGAATGGAGAAAATCATTCAAAAACTGCAACAAGATTTCAAGTTTGATGAGCGCCTTTGGAATGGAACACTCTGGACTCGTGTCATCAACCTACTTGAGAGTTGGATCAAAGATTATACAATATATGACAGCCCTCTAATGTAAGTAAACCTGATGGAATATATAATATATACAAGATTTCCAAAACTCCTAGTCTGTCGCCCATGCTATAATGCACTATAAATATAAAAACAGTACCAGCTCATCAAAGTACTTTAAATGTTCTTATAAAGTAAAAAATCTAAATTAAGCATTCACTACACCAGGAAACAAACAATATACATAATTAAAGTATAATGGTTTAAGTATCAGAAGCACAGTGACCTTGCAATCTATGAAGCAGATGATGTAAAGGTCATCTATTTCTGTGGTCCATGGTTTATGAGGTCAGCACAACTACAAACTGCCTTTACTTTTTTTTTTTTCAACTTTTGTCAAATATCCATAGAGGCATACCTTCAAATCCCCAAATTAAAATTCCCATGCTTCACCAAGATTTGATTTTAAGACCTCTCGGTTCAGAAGCCAAGCACTTTACCACTCAGCCTCAATACCCTATCTTTAAGTATCAATGCTAGTTTTTTATTTAATTAAATTGTCAATGTTTTCCAACTAAGTATACAACTACATTTAACTTTTAGCTAATATTTAAGAAAATTATTTTACTGGTGATTGCCAATATTGTCCTTTTTTTGTTTCCCAATTTGAAGGAATTTTGATGGCATCTTTCAACTTATTGAACAACTGATGGATTCAGGTCCTGGAGTAAAAGCAGAGCTGAAACCTATTTTATATGTTGGTGTCATTCTAGACAACTTACTAGACACAGTTTTAAATTTAGAGAACAGTAAGTCTCTGTTTATAATTTCATATCCATCAGAAGTAATGGATTAAATAGGTATACTGTCAACTTTTAGGCTATCATAGCATGATGTTTTATGTAACAGAATATTTTTGTAAAATGTTTTGGTATAGTTGACTTTTGTACTATTATTTAGCCTTACCTTAACATATTGACCTAAGAAATAATTTGTTATTGTACAGAGACACATTTTGGTGCTGCAGACATTGTACAAGGTTGGACTGCTATGCAGAAATTAATCGACATAGTCCAGATGCCTGGTGTACTGGATGTTATATTCTCCTCTGCTACATCAGAACATGTAATTACCACCACTTCACATTTCTACATATTATTAGATACAAGTTGAGACAGGCATTTTATACTAAGAGAAGATAATCCTTAAGTTTTTAGAAAACATGATAGGAATGGGAGAAAGGGGGGGGGGGGAAGTCAAGAAGTTTTTCAAAGTGTGAAATAAAAAATAAACACACATTATCTATCTAAGTTACACATGGTTTGTTTTGTTGTTGTTGTTATTTTTGCTTACATATTCTATCAGGCATGGATAGTGAGCTGGATTAATGTTGACAACTAGGTCCACAACCTACATCCAATATTATGAAAAATCATACTTGACTATTTCCATATTCATTTATGTTGTATCAGTTGAATGTTATCATTTTGTGAAATTTATGCTAAATTAATACATTTTCTTTCATGTTTTGTTAATTAGAAAAAAAATAGTAAAAAAAAACACAATATGTTGACTTTTGGTATTCTCAGTTCCTGTCCCTGTTTATCAACACATCTACTATTAATGACTTCTGCTATCCTAGTACTCCAGTGACTAAATACTTAGTACAACCAGCTAATATTTATGTGGACCTTCAGCTACTCAAAGCAAAAATTTGTGATATCGACTTTAAAAACTTTATGGATACTTTTGACAAGTTCTTTGATACTAAGAAACTCGAGAGAGTGGTAAGACAATTATTTGTACATTTTATTTTTCTTCTACTTTTAATAAGTCCATGTAATGATATCATCTAGCAATTACTTTTAGACTATTAAAAGGGAAATAGATACAATTAATACTGTTTGGGGATTGTCCTTTTTTTTATTAAACATTTGATTGGTCTTTACACTATTAGAGTAATGTTTATCAAGGTATAGTAATTTATAATGAGCTTTACCCAAGTAGTCAGTTTTTTTTTTGGTAACATGTTCTCATTCACCTTACAGATTCATGATACAGAAAAGTTTAACTGGACCCAACTTGAGCTGAAAATAAAGCATGTCACTCATTTGATCATTGACCAGTGGACAGTCAGCACACCTAAATTTGATTTACCAGAACATTTAACCAATGTTACTTATTGGGCCAGTCTTTTTGAAAATAGCATGACATCTCTGGCAGACAGACTACAAATGAAAGATCAGTAAGTTGCTCTGTCCTTAGATCTAGTGTCACTATAAATAATGAATATCATTTCTAGCAGTTACAATGTTATAAATTTCTTGAAACTAAATGGGAAAAGTTTAAATGACCAAGATCAGCTGTCACTATTCTTCTACTTCTAGCCGGCTTTTTGCTGCTGAGCTGTCAGCTCTTTTGCAGACAGTGCCAAGGAAAAATAGCGTGCTGTTTTCTTCAGTTGTTCAACACTGCGTACAGGGTGTTGGTTATGTTGGGTTGTAGTGGTAGTAGTGTCTACCTTAGGTGGATTAGGAAGGGGCATACACTATATGCCAAGTGTCACTGTAGATAATGGATTTTATTTCTAGCAGTTAAAATGTTATAAATATTTCTTTAGACTAAATGAGAAAAGTTTATTAGACCTTTTTGTTTCCTTCACCAGGATTGAAAATATTATACATCAGTTAAGTCCTTTGTTAAAGATGGAAGGTTTTAAAGAGATGGGTATCATCCTGAACACAGTTCTGGATATTCTCAATGAAAACATTAAGGCTATGACAGGCTCAACCTTTACTTTGGGCAATGCCATTGACACTATTCCAGCTCTCAATGACATCTTCCTTGCCTTGGGTGTGGACTACAACACCATGGAATCCCTTTTGTTAGCGCCAATTCAGAACCTCACCAAGTTTGTGGAACTCTTCTTATCTAAGGATATAAAAGCTGACTTTTGTTCCGAAGCTAAGTGGAAACAAGTTTTCTACCTCCCTGACTCCTTTAACACCTCGGGCCTCTACCTGTCTGTCTGTAACGAGACTTTGACCCCACTGCTGAGTAAACTCAAACAAGTGTATAACATCCAGTCCATGTTGGATGCATTACATGATAACAGATCACACATTCAGGACTGGGACCTGGCTGTGGACAAAATTTTCACCCTGGTTGACAACATGAAGAATCTGTTGAACAATCCACCTAAAGTCAGTGAAGATGAAACCCTGGAGCTGCTGAGACGCTCTTACACCAATACATCTAATCTCTGGGACATGTTGAAGGCTCTTAGTGCCCTGCATCAGGCTTTCATCAATGACTCTGCCTACACTGGACCTTTTGAGGGTGTTTTTAGGGTGGCTAACGTACTTGTCACCTACCTTGATGAAATGGTGGCCAGGGTCAAAGTTCAAAGTGGAAGGCTAGATTTGGTGTCTCTGTTTAAAGACTCCCCAGAATTTGTAAATGTTGTGAATAAGTTTTTGGACATGAAACCAGACCCTCTGACTGGCTTATTCTCAGTGCAGCTTAGACCAACAGCTGTAAGTTTTTTTTTATAGTTTTTTATTGTACAGTACTAGACTTAGGATTTTTGTGTGATGCTGTTTATGTCAACAAATGATATAGTGTACTTTTCTTAGCTCAACTGTATTATCTTTCAGCTTCTCTTGTATCTAAAATTCTTAAAATTAAGTTTTAGGATAAACAGAAGTTGATTTTATTTACTGTCATCTCTATGTCACCAATTATTATTTAAACCCTTATATTACGGTAACTCTAAATTTTAACAGAGAAATGTTTGTTTTTATAACCTTCTTTTTTTTTTGGCTTTAAAGAATTATTTTTTTATGTTTTTTTTTCAGGATTATAAATAATATTTATATAGGGCCTATACTTCTTTAACCTTGTTAACTTATTAATGATTAATTTAACGTACTAATGCTTAAGCTAAAACATTAATGCTTCAATTTTCCAGGTGGATAAATTCATTAACGTAGTTCAAAGCAGTTCAGAGTTGAAGCAGCTGACATGTAGCCGATCCAAATTCCTTGAAATATTTGAAGTGCGATCTGACATTGCTGACATACAGTCTTTGTTGACTGCACTGTGTAATCTTGATTATGACATCATTGCTGAGAAACTTAAAGCAACATTCCATGTCAATACCATTGGAGATGATGTGAGTTCTAGAAACTTTAGAAACAACAAAATAACTTTATTGTTGGTTCTTAAATAAATGTGGTTTTTTTTTTCAGTTCCAATGAGAAACTTTTGTAGTACTTTCATTTATAAATTGAACTTTTATGATCTAAGGTCACAAGCGCTTGGAGTTCCAAAGCTTCATTTGATGTTGAGAATTTTATCACCAAGATGCAGGACCTGATTGATAGAATAACCAATCTTACAAAAGTGAACTATGTCTACTTTGCTGAGCATGACCTTGGAAATGTGTTGATGATCAATGCAACACGTCTGCTGGAAGAGCTGAAAGCTCAGTACAGCAATATCAGCAGCATTTTCACAGAGGAATATATTTCACTATCTGCATCATTGTAAGTTTATATAATCTGCTACAAATGTCAAGGTCATAACTATTTTTATCACTTAGCAGATATAATGTTTCTCACACTGTAATTGCATGTCTGACGTCTGCTGGAGTCTATCATTGCTGTATAGAATATTAAATTCCCTTTGCTTTGTTTTCAGGTTGAATAGTATGTTGAAAAGATTCAACAATGTGACTGACATGAAGACCATGACACTAAGTCTACAATTTGCTCAAGTGTATCTACACAGTTTCAACACATTTCTCCGATCATTGAAGGGTAAGGATACACACAAATTTCTTATTGTTCTCATACTATATATTTTTTTAAAAATAAATAATTACCTTCATTTGAAAATTTGTTTGTAAAGAGTAACTGTTTTTATACATGAACAAGTTCAATGAGTTGACTTACAATTTTGATTTTTCAATTCTAGATCAACCCATTTCTTTAGTGACACTACTAAACAACACAGAAATTGGTCGAATCCTCAACCCTGTATTGACAGATCCACATGCACTGGATGGCTTGGTGAATGCTACAGTCAATATTAGAGAAGTAAGCATTAACTAGTTTTGATGTCGTGTATAATTTCCATCAATGTTAGCAGAACTTCTTTTTTCTTTTTGAAAATAAATTTTGAGAAGTGAAAGAATGAAAAACTTTTGCTTTTTTTACTTCTGTTTAAATAAAAGTCTCTTTTTATTTCTAATAGACTTAGAGTTTTAGCTTGGAAAGTGTAATTAGAAACCAGAAGCTGTACATTCACCTTCACTTTTCCATTCGTTTGTTGGATGGAGCACCAAACAATATGTCTTTTTTTTCATTCCTCTCTGTCTTTAGTCTTGGATAAAATCTCTTTCAGTGACAGGTATTTCCATTAGTTTATCATCCCATCACTTTCTCTGGCTGCTTTCTCTTTTCCTGGCACTATTCCCTAAGGAAAAGTCTTTGCGAGCACTGAGGACCTTGTAATATGGCCAGAGTTTGCATTTTTTACAGTAGTTCAGTTCAATGTGGGGTCCAATAGCTGCATAATCCTGTTTTTATTCTCTTTGTTTGTGATGTGGTCTTTGTATGTGATCTTTCTGTAGCATCTCAGTTCCATTATTGCAAAATCCTCCTTTTCAGTTCTGTAGTTAGAGCCCAAGATTCGCAAGCATAATGATGTGGCCTTGGCCAGGGAGTGCATCAGTCCAGTTTTAGTGATTTTTAGCTGTAGATTGTTTGCTTAGAAACAATTTCTTTGGATCAATTCACTTTTATGTCCTGATATTATCTAAAAAAAAAAGTTGTTCAAATGTATATTTTCCCACACAAACTTTTATGAGTAAAATATAGTAATTGCTGTAAAACTTGAATTTTATAGCTAAGTAACTTGCTGAAGCAACCAGATTCTTCTCAACTACTTTGTACTGATCAACTCTGGAAAGCCATTCAAATAACAGGTGAGAGCCAGCCTCTTAGAACACTGCAAGAGAAAGCATGCTCCACCAATCAGACTCTGCTACTGTGGCAAACTGTAATGCTACAAGCCAATGGTTACAACTTGTATAAGCAGGTAATGAAACATTTGTAGCCCTAGCATTTGGTATTTTATGCAAATATAAATTTTAGCTAACCTGTATAGATATGAAACGTTGATATGGTAGTAATAAAATAAATTATTTATGTTCAATATTTGTTAACTTTTATTTAAGTACCAATACTTTTATTACTGGAATAATTTATCTTTGGTAGATTGATGTTCTAAAACAAGAAATAGATCAAGGTCAGAGTAGTCTGAATGCGTCTGCTGTGGCCACTGAAATGAAGGAGTTTGTCTCACTGATGGATACCATAATCAAGCAATATAAAAATGGATCAAGGTCAATAAATGACCTACTTGATGTGAAAGGTTTCCAGGAAGTGCTTAATGAAGTACAAAGAACTATAGCACAAAAACTTTTGAACTCTGCTAAAAATTGGTAAGAAAAAATCTATTTTTAATGTAACTTTGATTTAGTAAGCATAGATCTAGATAGTCTGGCTGCCTGGTCGAGCGGTTTGCACACTGGACTGTCGTATCGATTTACCGATACACTGCCCGCTCCCATCCCCCGTCGTCCTGCGGGAGGTTTGGACTAGGAAATAACTATCTTCATCTCTGAAGGAATTTCCGAAACTTGTAAAACAAAACTGCTAAAATGACTCTTATGAATAACTTAACTTATAGAATTCTGAGAATATAACTGAGCATAAAATTCTTGGATACAAAATGAAAAAGATTAAGTAATTTTTTAAAATTTTGAATAAATTATTTTTTATTTTTCTGAAAAGAATCTGCAGGTTCTCAGTTTTATGCCCTTTTTTTTCTTTTTGAGTGATGCACCTACTTACATGCGTGTCAGAAATTTGGAAGTCAGCTATCTCCAAAAAGGATAGGCACCACTGGTTTATGATATTCGTTTGTAATTCTCTAGGTCTGTGGACATCGCTGATCTGATGCTGCCACAAGTCATGGATCCTAAATCTTTATTAAGTGTGGCCAAGACTGTCAATTCTGTGAATCTGTTCATGAATCTCTTCATAGACAAGCTCCAAGGGATTAGAAGTGAGCTCAATAAATATTTAATTTTAATAAATTTGTTTTAAAAGACCTTTTTTTAAAGCCAAAGTTATTAAAGACGTGTTGACAATAATACATTTCCGTGAAAGCTAATCAGAGTATTTCTTCTTTTATCTTCAACCCAGATGGCACAATCAGCACAACCACATTGTTCTCCAATGCTGATACCTTAGCCAATATTATCAATGCTTACATCAGTGTTGGAAGAAATATTGCTCAAGCCTGGCTCAACAATGAATTCAATCTCACTAAAGTTTGTTTCATTTGTAGTTTTTTTTTTTTACTTATTGGTTTAACTATGTCTTTGTTTAGACCATTTTAAAATGTACCTGTAGACTTTTTTTTTTAAATTATAAAACTAATAAACATTTGATGTCCAAAGTATTACTGAAATTAAATTGCCTTTTTATTTCTAGACACTATCACTTTTTGTGAACTCAACATCAAGTCTAGAATCATTGTGTAAACAACCTGATGGACTATCAAAACTGATCACAGATCTTGTAATACCTTCTCAAACAGTGAAAGACTTCTCAACTGTAGTCTGTTCTGTTGTAACAGAATCCTTGCAAAATAATGTTTTAACATTTATTCAGAAAGATTACATCATTAAGCAGGTAAGCTCTGCTGAAACTTAGTTACAAATATTTATCCAAATCATTAAGGATGACATTGTTTATAATATGCATTGTAAAGAAAACTTTTTTTTTTACTTTTGATATAGTCCTAATAACAAAGCTTATATCAACTGACTCCGTCTGTCTGATAAAAATTGTGTACATATTAATTTTCCCACACCCAATCTTGGATGAAACAAAAATTTTTCACAACTATTTCTTTTACCTAACAAAACAGAAATCAATATAAATAATAACCACCAAGTAAATTAACTATTGGTAATTAATTATTTTGTTTAAAATCAAAGAAGGGGAAAGAAATTGTACTTAATGATGTAGTGGTATAGGTTGAATTAGTCCCCGTTATAATTTGTAGAGAGAATGAGGTTGTCACTTTAAATCTGGAAACTAGCAACAGATAACTATTAAATCTTCCATTTTCATAAGCACTTTACCGACACAGTTGCTAGTATGTTGGTTTGAGGAGGCTGGAGTTTAAATTTAGGTCTTTCACCTTTTTTTATGTAAATTTTCTTTTTCCCCCACCCCTTTCCCAACTGTTCTAGACAAGTGATAGGATCATAGTGTATTGAGAAAGCTAAAAGCATGAAAGTGGGCGAAACAAAAACAATTAGTAAAAATATTTCTAATCGCACAGATTTATTATAGTTAGTCTAGATCTATTACAAATTTACTTGACTGATCCAAACTAATCAATACAATTACTCTTAATGTAAGCTTTGTTTTTTTTTAAAGTATTCTATTTACTTTTCTTGTTTTAAATTTCTCTTATCATGAAGCTGGATGCTATTTGGACTGCTCAGCAACTTTCACCCAATTTTACTGAGTTCTCTAGTAATGTTGAAGAGTTTACAACAATAATTAAAGAACTGGCCAGCAAATCTCTGACCATTAGTTCCAATCTTTCCAAGAATTTTACTTTTACCTCCATTTTGGATGTATTGAAAGGACTAGCCTCTGATCCAAAACTGTAAGTATACATGATTAAAATATATTATTAAGAAAACTTCTACTTCTATAAGTTGTTATTGGAAGAATATATTCTTTTCACTCTGTAATACTTTTTATCTACTCTTTAACATACTTTTGGGTATTTATGATTTCTTCACTACTTTCAGGATATTCCGAATGCTAAAGTTACTGGGTATCGTAGTTGAAGCTCCTCTACACAAAGATCAGAATGTGGTTCAGGTTTTGGCTGATATAAACACATTTGCAATTATGCCATTTGTTGATGTACTTCAGGCGTTGCAAGGCAAATTATCATTTGATCTTTACTTTTTTTGCTGTCTGTATATTAATTTTTATTTATTATATAGTAATATTAAAATTAGGGATCCTTTTATCATTGATTTTACTTTTTTTTTGTCTTTGTTTTCCAGCCAAAGGTATAACACTGCAGACATTGAACAGCAGCCCTGAGACTATGTTGGATGTTCTGTCCACTTTTCTGGACTTTGATGTCCACTATTCTGTCATGGAAACTGTATTTTTAAAATCTCAAGTAAATATATTCAGTTGTTGACCTCTGCATATTTGTCCCAATTTGTCTTTTGATGAGAAAATAAAATACAATTTGTTAGCAAAATCTGATTACAATCCAGAGATATAAAGAGTTGTTTTTTTTTTTTTTTTCAGTTCTTAGTAATCTACTTAGTAATTAATGAACTTTTAAAGTATCAAGCATATCACACGCTGACAAACTATTCATTCAGGCATGTCTCAAATAAAACAGAGACTCCTTCACCATCAGAATCTCAGTAGGATAGCCAAGATTTCTATTATCTTGTCTTTTTAGCAAGTTAACATGATATTCTAAAAATTAAAATATATATATAAATATAAACAAATATTTTTTTGAATTATTTTATATTAACTTCTTTTAAATTTGAACATTGTAAAAAAAAAAGTAGCAAGGTCATTTAATTTTGAACATTAGAAAACAAAAGTTGCATTCGCCTTTACATTTTTAACATTATAAACTGTAGCATTGCCTTTTAATTTTGAACTTTATGAAAATGTAGCAGTACTTTTCAATTTTGAACATTAGAAAAAGTAGTATTGCCTTTAATCTTGAAAACTGTTAACTGTAGCATTGCCTTTTCTTCTTTTTTATCTCCAGTTGAATTATTTCATCTCTGTAAGAGATAGTCAGAGCATGTGTAATAGTAGCAGTTACATCTCCCACCTTTCAGCTGTTGGACTGGATCAGGTGGAGCTGCCCATACCATGGAGAAACATCTTCACTGGCCTATGTTCCTCTGCACCCAATGCTGACACCATGCTTCAGTATTTGAAAGATATGAAATTGACCAAAGTCCAAATTGCTGTGGTTCTAGACAAAGTACAAAATATATAAAAATACAACTCACTTTAATTAGTTTTTTTTCAGACTTGTCTAGCTTAACTAAGTTAATTTGATACACAATTCAAACTTTTCTCTCTTCAAATTAAAAGCATACTTTTTATAGTTTGTGTACAAATTATCAACTTTTTGAAGACTTGTACATGTGGAAGTTTAAAATTGATCTGTGAAAGAAATTATATTGATAATTGGATGACTAAAATTGATTGAAATGAGCACTTTCTCATTGTCTGTGTACATGAAGATAGTTGAAGAGTCCAAATGGTGTCTTGAAAAGTTGATCACATTTTTTTTTTGCATGACCAGGCTGCCTGGTACAGCCTGGCTTATAAATAGCTTCATGTCTCCTGCTGTCCCTACCCCTGCAGCTTGTCACTGGCCATTATCCTGGCCACAATTTGTTTATCATGTTTGAAAATGAAAGGAACAAAACCATATTACATTATAGTTTTAGATGTGTTGATAATGGAATAATAAAATAAATATGTATAATTCTGTTATGAGTAAAACAAAAACTATACAATTTTGTAATCTGAAACTCTACTTCACCTGCCTTGTTTGATCAAAGAAAGTTTCAAAAGGAAACTTTCAACTTTCAAAACCAATGTGTAAAAGAAAGTTTCTAAAGGAAACTTTCAACTTTCAAAACCAATGTGTAAAAGAAAGTTTCTAAAGGAAACTTTCAACTTTCAAAACCAATGTGTAAAAGAAAGTTTCAAAAGGAAACTTTAAACTTTGAAAACTAATGTGTAAAAGAAAGTTTCAAAATGAAACTTTAAACTTTCAAAACCAATGTGTAAAAGAAAGTTTCAAAATGAAACTTTAAACTTTCAAAACCAATGTGGAGAAAAGTTTCATCAAAATGAAACTTTAAACTTTCAAAACCAATGTGAAAAAGAAAGTTTCAAAATGAAACTTTAAACTTGAACCAATGTGTAAAACAAAAGTCTACCTGGTTATGTTATGGCAGATAATTTCTTGCCAAATTTGTGTGTAAAAGTTAAAAATGTAAACAAATTCCTTTTCCATAAAACAATGTATTTTTGTATTGGTTTGCATCAATAATTGAAAGTTATGAACATATTTCTTTTACTTGACAGATGTTTCCTATCAGTCAAATTGAGGACTTGCCAAACATGTATGATCATAATTTTGGTTGGATTAACTTAATGTCAAGCTTGGAGCAACTTTCTGATCTGGTGACTCAGGCAAAGATGGATCAGTCCAATGTCAACAGCATGAAATCTGCATGGGAGAATGTCAGAGATATTGTCTTTGACAAGTCATTAAAGAGGTTAGTAAAATACATTTCCAGTATTTTGAACAATTATGCTGAGTATAAATATTGATTGCTGAAAAAATGTAAGACTACAATTAATATATTTATGTATATTCATGTATATTTATGTATTTCTTCTATTATAGTGTACTTTCCTACCTAAACCTGATTGAGAATAAAGTTCACTTTGATGATGGTTGGATTAGGTTCAAGCAGTTTTTGAGATTTTTTTCATCCACTTTGAATTTGATAGATGGCAGTATGGCCAAATTTGGTGAGTATAAGTTTGATTCGTAAATGCCTTTTGATTTTGGACGTTAACTCAACATCAATCATATAATTTTTGTTGTTTATTAAATTTTAATATTTTTCATGCAATCTACTTTTAGTTTGGAGTAATGGCAATGGTAGTTATACATAATTATTCTTGTAATTATATACACAATCATTATTTCTTATAACTAGCCAATGGAAAAGTGATAGAACTCAAAGATATATTACCAAGTTCAGACAGAGTGGCAGAACTTATTGAGACAGTGTTTGGTGGAGATGCTGCTGAACTTCTCACAACTAGTGTCAACCCTGACATGGTAATCAACTAATTGCTATAGAGTTTAGTGTATATGACTATATAGAGGTATTTTTGGTTATAAATATTATAATGAATACCTCAATGCTGGCAGTACTTTTGTTTTATAGGCTTTTAAATCTAGACCTAGTCATTGGTAGTACACATAAGCTATCTGGCATTTGTTATAGAAGGATTTGAAATTATTATTTGTTTCCTAGGAGGGGAAAGTTTTGACTTGATGACAATGATGTGACTGGTAAAACTAAGACTATTGTTTTAGGAACAGATTACTTTTGATGGCTTTAGAAAGAGGCAGTTTTTATGGAACTAGAGATTTAGCTTGAGGCATTTGATGATTTTCTTCATTATTATTAAACTTCTTGTGTGGCATTTGCTATCAGCGTTGACTAACTTGTATTGTTGGCCTTTGACCTGTGTTATTTGATTTGAGTGTTACCTCCGTTTGACTTATCTGCAAATGACACAGCCTGGAAGTGCCTAACAGATTGGTGTGTACTAAAAATTTATTCTATACTACTTTCAATATTTACTTCATTCAGAGATATTATTACTATTGAAATTATCATTTTGTTCTAGTTCTATCGACTGACTATAAGAGATGAATGGGATAATGTCTGCAAAGTGAACACTACGTTGGATCATTACTTTCAATTCCCATCTGGCACTAATGTCACTGCAGTTAAACAGAATCTCTGCAAAGCTGTATTAAGCAGAAGCTCAAGTTTTCAAGAGTTGTTGTCCTTGTTTGATGCTCAAGACATGGTCAAACAAGTAAGTCCCGCTATTTTATTGCATAGGCTTACATTATGTGCATAGAGAAGTAGTTTTGTAATTAACGCACAATCATAAAAAGTCCTTTCTTTGGCTACTGATGAAGTCATAAACTTGGAAAAATGTTTTGAACTGTTCAAAATTTCAGTTAAAGTTTTTAAAACTTGAATTTTTTTTGTCCATTGTATTTCGATGTATATTGATTATTTGTTTCAGCTTGACATGTTGATTCATAATGAATATGATGCCACTGAACACAATGACACTGTTTGGGATGCCTTCCATACATCAGTGATGAACATCATACACACAGCAGAGAGTCTCCAGAGCTTGGAGCTTGACTTCTCTACCCTGGACGGATGGTTCACACCAATCATCAATAAGCTGCATTCATTCTTGCAGTTTGAAAATCATAGGTTAGTAGTATTTCTTTACTTATGAGTAGGCTACATTGACCTGTTCAGGCTTAAAAATTTTTTTGGCTAGTAGAAAAGTTTAGAAGTCAGTGATTATGCTTTCTAAAGAATTGATGTAATTATGCTTAATGATATTTATTTAATACAGGTTGACAGGCATGTGCAACTCTGTCATCAGATATTTAAATCATACTGAAGGATTTGAAAAGGCCAGAAAACCTTTGTCATTGGTCATCACTGGAATAAACCTTTTAACTGACCTCACCAAACTTCTGCCTGGTCAGTGACTCTAGGGGTGTTAAAAATATCAATTGGTGTTTTTATACCTGTATGTTAGTAATTCAATGATGTTGATACAGAACATTATTAGCCTAGAATATAACTAAGTTTAGTAAAGATTGGTAGAACTAAAACATGGTGACAATTTCAGATGTAAAAAAAAAAAAAAGTTAGAAGTTAAAGCCCGCTGACTTTGCTTAATCTTTGATTTTAAAATGTTATTTTCCTTTATTTTCAGAACTTGACGACTTGGCCTGCATATTAGTAGATAAACCTGGAATTGATGTTGTGGGTCTAATGAATAAGCTCATCAAGTTAGGCATATGGGAAGATTTACAAAAGGTAATCAAGATACAGTGAAAATTATTTTTAAAAAAAATCTAAAATAAATGTATTTTATTGTTCTAAAATGTCATTGATTTCTTCTAAGCTCATGCCTATGTTTTTTTTTTATGTTTGTCTAGGCTATTGATCAGTTTTTTGAGCCACCTTCAACTACAGACTGCCCAAATCTTGTACTAGATTTATCCAAATTAATGGAAAGGCTGAATGCTACCTTGAGAAGTGATGGCCTAGAGGTTGACAAGATGACCCAGTGCCTAGATACTGCTGGTGAACATTTCAGGACCATGTTAGGTTCATTCACTAAGTAAGTCTGTGTGTTAGCCTTGCCTGATAAGCTTTGTTACTTACACCAGTTAAGTTTTTTTTTAACTTAATGATCACCTATACTGCTTAGTAATTGCACTGTCTGGGAGGGTGATGCAGAATGCCTCAAATCACATTAACTCTTTGCTTGTATTCTTATAAGTATTCAATACAATGGCATAGATTGTTTTTACGACTTTCTTTTAGTCTTCAACATTATGAATATTAAGGCATGATTATGGACTATAGTATTCTGCTCAGTTTTATGCTGTCCTATAGTTCTTTGTGGCAATTTACATTCCAAGAGATGATCGTTTCCTTTTGCAACTTCTCATATGACTAAAGACCTTGATATACAGCTGTGGTCACAGATTTGGCATCTGTAATCACCAGGTGTTGTTTCACTGTATGTCATCTACATTCTGGGACCCTTACATTATGCTTGCTCTCCATGTAGATCTATCCAGTGCCTCTTTTCCCAACTGTTAGTGTCAATTTTGAAGAGTTTCATGTCATATTAGCATACATCAGTATACCATGAAAGTGGGTAACCAACAACTCACCTAACATCTGTTAGATCCCCATACAGAATGTCTTCTGGGAGTTGACCTTGTGGCATTAAGAGAACATGCCCAAGCCAGCCAAGGCATCTGCTGTTGACAACAGCACTGATGTCCCATCATACTTTTCCCAGCACTACCTCATTGGTTATTTTATCTTGCCACCTCATTTTAAAAATCTGCCTTTATCATCTGAGGTAGAAGATTTTTTAGCTTTTTTTTTTCTTGCCCAGAGTAGATTGATCATGTTTCACTCCCATATATTTGGTGAAAGATAAACAGACTGAACATTACTATCATCTGCCTCTCCACTTATATTTGTAATTTCTAGCATTTAAGTTTAGTTTGAACCTAGATCTGAAAAACTCAAGGACTGTCAAAACTGTTTTTTTTAAAGCACCACACTGTTCCTGCGAGACATATTTGGTTTACTTCAAATGCAAGCACTACAGAAAATTTTAAAGGATCCTAATGTGACACCAATGTTAGATTTTATTCTTGGCACTATCAATTCTAATGAAAAAGGTAATGTAAACTAGATACCCCTATTAAATTATCTCCAAGTGTACATTAATGGTTTTTTTTAAGTTTAATGTACTCTTTGAGAAATATTTTTTTTAAAATGTATTACCAATGTTAATATTCTATTATTTACAGTAATCCTGGAAATGTCTGATTTACTCAATGATACCATGAATGTAACAAACTTTTTGGGACATGTTGTTGGGCTGTCACGTTCTGTCATTGATGCCTTTATCAATGCAACTGTCAACAGTAATGGAGTGAGTTGAAACAAAAACAAATGTTTATTAAGTGAACATACAAAGAACAAACAAAAATACAATATATATAACACTCTAACCTAAATTGTGTTTGAAAATATTGGTTTAAATAAACTATTTTCATTAAAAATCTTACTTTTAATTATATTTTAATTTCTTAAGACCCATATTAAGTTTATTATAGATGAGAATAAAGTCACTTTTGTCCTATTCATTATACTTTGTCCTGTATTTGCAGACCAACTTCCTCCTCCAGTCTTTGCCTGATATAGTGGATACTTTGTGTGCACCTAGCAAACTCTCGGATGTTATCAGCCTACCCACTGACTCACTCATCAGTATGTCCAACCTGAGCAGCCTACTGTGTGACTCTAAAATCAATTTCACTGCTGAATACTTACAGAATGCCTCAAAGTCTGCCAATGCCATTAGTAATGTAAGTTCTTTGTAGTTTTGTCCTTTGTTGTTGGCTGAAAACTAATAATTACTTGAAAAGGTTGTAAAATAATTAGCTGTGGTAGAAGTTAAATGTTTTCTTCTAAGTATAAGCATACTGCTTTATCAGTAGTATACTTAATTTATTAATACAGTTCTGTAAATAATGATGACAAATTTAATTTTTAGAAAAAGCTAAATTGTTTTTTGATATTGATTGGTATAACTTAAGGCTTGTTACTTAAAAACATACTTTGTATGTTTGTACATTTTATCTGTTCTTAGTTATTCATTAGAACCTGTTTTGTTCTCAGCTTCTGATCAAACCAGTCATTCACATCAGTGATATAATAGAAGAGTTACTTCCCTACCTGACTCGAACTGTTGTTGAGTTCTCCGACATTATCAAACTAGCCACTGCTATTCTCCCAGATATTAGTATTGATGTTTTAAAAAACAATGTTGAGGTCATAGACAAACTCATGACCAACAACAGCCTACGAGAACTCTCCCGAAGGTAAGCTTTATTCTGGCCTTTTTTTTTAATTAATAAACATGACCTTATTATCAAATTTACAGTTATAAATTAAAAAAAAACTATTAGTAAAATATTATTTGGATGCTTAAAATTATATTTTTTTTTTGTTTCTAATGAAAGAATTATTATGTACTGTTTATTCATCTCTCATCTCCAGCCTAGACAAAATATTGGATATAGTGGCCAAGCTAGTTCCAGCCACTAGAAAGAATAATATAATTATGAGTGATGTTAGAAAAGTTATACATGGACTCTTGGAGCTTGATATTCTCAGAGGATTTGTTGTGAATGAAAGTAATTGATTTTTTCTTTATATATTTGAAGTCTTAATATAATATACTAGAATAAAGAAGGATTTCCGTTGTTTGATTTAATCATGTTAATTAGTGTTAGTTAATGTTAGTTTTAGTTTTTATTACAGTCTATGACAGGCATGTCAAACTGGGTGTTCGGGGGCCGCATGCGGCCCGCGACCACCTTGCATGCGGCCCGCTTGGCCACCTAAAAAATTATAAAATAATGTTAAACTATTACGCTGGAAAAAAAGAGATAACAAGCTACTTGAATTGAAAAATAGTATTTGTTTAACTGAACAACGAGGGGGAATCTGCAGTGAAAGCAAGCTAAATTTTGTCAAACTTCATTGCAAATCATTTAATAAATGTGATTTTATGAAGAAGTATGTTGTTTAAGCCAAATTAATTTGTCCAGAAAAGGTGAAAGCATTCAAAGAAATAGCGTTAACTAGTGACGTTGTGGTTGTTAGATAAAATAAATGACATGTCAGTCAGGATGCATGAACAATTAAAGAACGAAAGAACTGATTTTGAATTATTTTGGAGTCAACTGATGTAACGAGAGTAGCACAGTTGGATAGATGCATAAGGGCCTTTTACAGGAATTTTGACATACAAAGGGAATACTTGAGTCCTGTTCTATGCATAACACCACAACAAGCGAGCCTGTTTTTGAGAAATGACAGGAGGTGATATTGCATTACAACTTATCTTTTTTAAAACTAGCTAGTCTAACAAGGTATGGCGCACCAACAATGAAATGAAATAGTTTTGATGCAAAGTTACTTGAAAAAAAAATAGAGACTGATTTTCAGTGCATCATTTACTAAGAAACATTCTGGGCACAGCAATTGCAGTTTCAACATGACATACGACCGGTTGTAGTCGCTTCTTAATTTTATTCGTACCCGTGGTTTTAATGCTCGCCAATTTTCAATGTTTCTGGATGAAATTGGACATGAATTTGATTGTGATCCCTACTATACAGATGTCCTCTGGCTCTCACGTCATTAAGTATTGAAGAGATTTTTTGCCATGCGCGAGGAAATCGTATTGTTTCTGAACATGAAAGGTGAACCTGTTGAACATTTCCAAACTGACGAATGGGTTCGGGATTTGGTATTTGCAGTTGATCTCACAGGTCACATATAAGACTTGAATTGGAAACTTCAAAGTAAAGACAAAATTATCACAGTTGTGTGTAATTATGTGAAATGCTTTTGAGCAAAATTAGGACTGTGGATAAACCAAATATGGAGTGAAAATCTTGTTCACTTCTCACCGTGTCAGGAACAAAAACGATTAAATACGGTTGCGAGGTTTGGTGAATATCTTACACATAGAGTCGTTAGTAGATGCTTTCAACGACCGTTTTCGTGACTTCGTTTTACAACAGCAAGAATTTTCGTGGTTTGTATCTCCATTCTCATTTGTTTCTGAAAATGCTGCTGGAAATGTGCAACTAGAGCTGATAGAATAGCAGTCAAATTCTTAGTTGAAATCGAAGTATATAGAATTGGCTGTGCCAAAATTTTACAGTTAGTTATCCTGAACGGTACGTTGAATTGCGGAAATTTGCAGCCAGAATTCTAGCTATGTTTGCATGCACTGGTCTCTGTGAGCAGTTCTTTTACATAATGAAAGCTAAAAAAAAAAACAACACCTCACCGTTCGAGATTATCTGATCAAAATTTGTCATCTGTGATGAAAGTGTCAGTGGCAAACAATCTTCAACCTGACATTAATAAAATTGTATCCCAGAAAAGACGTAAAGCATCAGGACAAAGAAAGTAATGTGTAATCGTAGTAAATTTTAATTCACCAATAGTACTACAAATTTAGTTATCTAAAGGACAGGTATGCCATTAATTAATGTATTCTATTGTATTATTTCTAATTTACATAAAACAAGTAGGCTGTTCTGCAACTGATTTTTTTGCTGCGGCCCCTCAGGTCATAGCAAGTTTTCAATGCGGCCCATACACCTTAATGAGTTTGACATGCCTGGTCTATGACATATTAAAATCTATCTCTCAATTATTTCTTTAGTTTTAGTTTTTATTACAGTCTATGACATATTAAAATCTATCTCTCAATTATTTATTTCCTCTTAGTTCGAGTCAGGAATTTGATCAAGAATCCAGAGGGCATGATTGATTACCTAATGCAAAACTTTAATTTTAGTGACAATGTGGCACAGGCGATCCTTGATGCAGCTTTTTCTTCACGCATGGTAAGTAGTGAAACTTTATTGGTGAAAATCTATCAGTGTGAAGTAAATGTGCAAGCATCAACAATCATTTATACCCCTATCATTATTCTGTTCCAGCTACTGGGGGTGACAGAGAAAAGTCAATATTCTTGCGATGAAGTGCTCAAGATGCTCATCATTATCAATGGGACAACAGAGGTGTTGCAGAATATCACCAGTGAAATGTGTGCATTGAGCTATGCCCAACTTGAGAAACTTATGGCAGCTATCACACCTGAATTGAACATAGGCTCATTTATAGCTAAGGTAGGTAAAGTCAATGTCGAATAGAGATGTAAGTTGAACTGTGTGAGTTCATGGACATCCAAAAGAGATACAGAAATGTGTTTTGTTCACAAGAAAACTAAAGTTGGTCTTGAATTAAAAATTTTAACTTGAGTACAAACTTTAAGAATGTCCATGCTTTGCTCTTAATTTCAGATGTGTTTTAAATAAATGGTGTTTTGTATTGGATATATCTTCCTGCCATTACACATTGTTGTAAACTTATAAATTAACATTAATTGAATCAATAATCCATATCCTTTTCACAAGTGCTCAAACTGTTGTGTAGTTATCTTAAATGGAAAATAAATCCTTGTGCAATTCTTAACATTCTGGCCTTAAGTATCAAATTTTGTCAACATTTCATACATAAAATCAAGATCTCTCAAAATTATTATAAATACATAGTCACTTTTGCTCAGAATAGTCAAAGCTATAAACTTTGATTTTTAGAACATGTTTTAAGATTTAGTGGCCTACTTTCGACAGTTCTATAGTGACATTTGGATAAGAAGATATTATTCAATTTACATTAAGGAGGTGTGGTACCCAGGAGGCAAAGCACTCAGCTTCTAAATCTAGAGGTCTTGGGTTCATATCCAGGTGAAGACTGGGTTTCTAAATTTTGGGATTCTTACAGTGACCCTATTTTAATGAATACCTGACATTTGTTCTGGAAAAGAAAAGGTGTTTTCTTCTTTTTTTTCTGGCTAAATGACATCCCCATTAACAGTGGGCTGCAGATACAGATAATTTAACATCATCTGCCCACATAGATCACAAGGTCTGAAAGAGGTGCTTTACTTGCTTTTTTAAGCAGGAATGCAGCCTATCCTTACAGACTTGTTTAGAGCAATAGAGAATAGAAACAAACAGTATTCATTTGCAAATTAAAAATTCAATGTTCA
>JADKLZ010003886.1:6633125-6644647 GCA_021533235.1 Biomphalaria straminea | reverse complement strand
AAATTCAATGTTCATGAAAAGCTGATCATGTTGTCCAAGAGAAAAATGGTTTTATAAGTGGACAATGTTCTATCTGTGTTAGGTGTATTGAGCTGAATATCTGACTTAAGTTTGAAAGAAGAGTCAAGTATTCTTTCTTCTTCTGTCTTGTTTGTTACTAATGTTGACCAACAATGAACCGAGCTATTTGTGTATCTTCAGTATGTTGAGAACACTGGGCGGGACATACTTCGTGCCACCAACATGACAACAGAGGAGCTCAATGACATGGCCAACAAAATCGATAAAGGAATCTCCAACTTGCAACGTGCCTACAGCTTGTTGGAGGAAAATAAAAGCGGGAAGATGATTATGGGTGAATTGTCCAATGCCACAGCCAGTGGTAAGAACTATTGTTTACATTTTAATAGATTATACTTAAATATTGTTATTGAACACAGAACTAGTTTAAACTGGTTTACATGTTTTTCATTACCACAGCTCTAACAAGCAATGAAATACTGACCCAGAATGCCTGTGGAAGAACAGTGGACAACATCTTTTCATTCCCCTCAGCCCCAGGCTTTGCAGTGGGTGACCAGGATGACCTCATGGAGAAACTTCATCAAGACATACAAGACTCAGAAAAAGATCTGCCTGGTATTCTCATTCATAATAATTTGATAGATTGCTGTTAATAAACTTAATTACTTAACTACAATCCTAGTTTGTAATGAGTGAAATGTAAAGTGATAAAAAAAAATGTGGGGCTTATGTTTTGTTTCTATTTATACCAGCTCAAGCTGTGTAGTTGCTAATTTAAAATGTATTCATTTTTTATGTTTCTATAAAAATTCTCAAAAATGATGTATCTTACTTAAATATTGTATAGTCTAATTTTTTTTATATGTATGTCATTACAGAAAAGTTTTGTCATCAAACTTTTTTTTAGGTCCATTTTGTAAAGATGTTTATTACACAATTAGAAAAATGGAGTTCGGCAGTATTATCTGGACCTATTTAAAACCTATCATGAGAGGCAAGATTTTGTACACACCTGACAATGAAGTAACTAGAGCCATTTTGGCAAAGGTAACTCTTTGAATTCATGAAATGTATAGGATTAAGATGTAAAAATCATACATTTTTATTACTATGTGACTGATATAATATAATATAAATGTACCTGAAATATTAATGTTTTTTTTTAAAGTAATAAAACGGGTGTATTTCTTGTTTGAATATTTCTTATTTGAATATTTCTTCCACCTTGGCAAAAGGAACAAAATAAATCTTTATTTCCACAGGCTAATGATACCTTTGCAGTTATAGAAGAAGTCAACAGAATAGCAAACATATGGGCCCAGCAGTCTTCTAATCTTCAGAGTATGATGGATCTAGCAAATGACACCAATGATCTAACGGTAATTATTTTGATTTGTTTTGCTTCTGCTTATCATATCTGTGTATATTATTCCTTATGTCACCCAACCATGCGAGACAAAACACAAGCAGGCCGACTCTCTAAACCTCAATGAAAAAGTCACAGAAAGATAATTCTTTTATTTCTGCTAATTGAACTAGAGTTTCCCTACGTAACTTTCACAGCAAAAGACAGCTCAGAAAAAAAAAGGAGGGGGAACAAGTAATCTTTTTTGTATATATATAATACTCTACATTGCCCAACCACCCACCTCATTTGTACTACTGTGTCTTTTCAGGAAGTGTTCAACAGTTACTAAATAGCAGCATATACTACACTGCGGGTCAGCTAGTTTGATTATAATTTTGCTCTGTGCCTGCTGAAAAATTATTCATGCAAATATTTGTGTGTTTTGTACAGGAAGCCTTAAAGAATGATTTCATCCGAGGAATCATTGAGGCCACCAGTGGCATCAAGTCCAATACACTTCTCTCCAGTCTCTTGGCTGTACAGAACCAGACATTCAGCAGTAAAAACTTAGATACTCTACAATCAGCAGCTGAAGCCATAGCCAACTATACCTCATGTGTCTTGACCGACAGATTTCAGCCAGTGGCTGATGAAGCAGAACTGGTGAAATCCGCTTACCAGCTGTCACAGACTAAGACTTTCTTTGCAGGTATGTCATTGATATTACTAAGGTTTTAATTTCATAATTAACAATTGTATAAGATAGTTATTAGTTGGATATTTGTTAATGTCATATTTATTTTACATGTGAAAAATATAAATTTAATTCAATTTAAAATATCTTTAAAGCTTAAAAAAAAAAAATTGTTTCATTCTGAACATATCCAAGAGTAAAAAAAAAAACAGAACATAAAAACAATAGTTTCTTATCTATCTGCTTTTGCTACTATTTTAAATTCATTCTGGCCATTAGATTTTATTATGCAATTATTTAATTAACTTCTTTTGTTTTATGAATCAGGCATCGTATTCTATAACGTTAGTGATAATGATGGCAGCCAGAACTCGACAGGCAGAAATCGCAGGGAAGCCAGTGGTGGTACCATTCCTAAGCATATAAGTTATAAGATCAGAATGGATGTTGATAATGTAATGGACACATCCAGACTTAAAGAATCGTAAGTTTATTCAAATTACTGTAACCCAACAGCCTTCCAATCATAAGATTTTAAACAAACTGCTTGAAAATATAGTTGAAAGAATATTCTAGTGTATATGAGAGCTTTTATATAATGAAACTAATTTGTAAAGAAAAACCACAGCAATTTGAAAAGATTGACCAAAATGGCTTAAAATATTTTGTATTTATATAGCCTAAATGTTCATTGTAAAATTAAATTTAGCTTAATTCACTCATCATGCATCTCTTGTCCCATGTAAAGATGAAATGGGAAAAGATCATCTCTCAAGATGCCTGGCCACTCATCTTAATCAACATTATTCTCATTAGTTACAAGGGGTGCAGTGGTTGAGTGGTTAAGCGCTTGCTTCTAAACCATGGGTCCAGGGTTTGAAACTCGATGAAGCCTTAGATTTTTAATTTCAGGGCACCCCTTAGTCCAGCCAACTCTAATGGGTATGTGACCTTAGTTGGGGAAAGTAAAGGCGTTTGGTCATTGTGTTGGCCACATGACACCCTGCTTGTTAAACGTTGGCCAAAGAAACAGATAACCTTAACATCATCTGCCCTACAGATTGCAAAGTCTGAAAGGGAAACTTTACTTCACTTTTTACTGATAAGTTACAATTATGTTGAAGATGTTTTTTAGAGTGTATTTTGAGGACATTGAGATAAGACACTAGAAATTTATATGAGTCAGCTCTGTTGTTTTTTTTCATTCTTCATGTTAGCTGATGGTTTTTAATATTCATTCCTCATTGCTTGTTAATGCAACTTTTACATTTTTCTGTTATCCAGAATATTCTCAATGAATGCTGAAGCTAACTTCATTGAAGATCTGCGTTACCTGAGAGGCTTCATATACATTCAAGACATGCTGGACAGAGCTTTCATAGACATTCACAAGAATCAAAGTTTGGAAACACCTGGGATTGTCATCAAACAAATGCCCTTCCCTTGTCATCATGCTGATAGGTCAGTTAATGTTGGTTATCTTATCTTAGTTACCAAAACTTAAGACATCGGCTCATTAATTAAGAATTGTTCACTATTTTCACAAAATAAATCTCTCAAGAAGTGCACATTCAAGTTAACTTTTATGACACTTGAAAATTGTGCAAAAAGAATAAAAGTAAGCTATATTGTTTATCTTTAATGTAAATGAAACTTTGTAATATTTCTTTTTCTTGCTTTTTTCAGTTTCATATTTTTATTGGGTTCTTACTTTGTGCCTATCATGATGACTTTTGTCTTCTTGATTCTCATTGGTGTTGCTACACACAACTTAGTCTACGACAGAGAGAATGGACAGGATGAGGTAAGGGAGGAAACTGACACAACTAGTTTTGTTTATTCTAGCAGCTCAATATTGAGTTCATTAAATGTCACCCAAGTAGGGGATCACTTTCATTCTGCTTACACTTGGGAATGCTTCATATTAACTAAAAATTATTTTCAAATAGTTTAGCATTAGTTGTTTTGACCTAGACTAACTATGAGTAACAATGGATTATCATAATTTGATTATCATAATTTTTTACTTAGCAGATCTCCTGATAGGTTTAACATTTTGTAGAGTTTTGTGTGTTAGTTTTGATTATGAAATAAAAGGTACTTTAATCTGTTTCAGAACTTGTATGTGATGGGAATGATTCGAGGTCTGAGTTTCATTGCTTGGGCTGTCAGTACACTCATCATCATGGGCATTGTTTGTATTATCATGGCAGTCATGCTCAAATACACCAACATCTTCATCTACAGCAACGTGCTGATCATGTTCCTGATGCTCCTTGTCTTCTGCTTCAGCTCAATGATGCTATTGTAAGCTCATCTTTACACAATCTGGATAACTTACTCATCAGAGTATTTATGGTCCAACATAACTTACACCTTTTTTAGTAGAACTTAATGCATATCCTCCAGTGATGATATTTAGGTCTCATTAAAATGATTATGAAGATTTTTTGTTGTTATTTAAACTGTTCATTTATAAAAGAAAATACAATTTGTTTTTTTGTATGCTTTGTCTGATCATTGTGAGAACTTACATTTACATGTTCGCTATATATATCAAATAGTCTTTTATAGGCCAAACTAAATCCATACCATGCAAACATTTTTTGTTTACATTTAGATTTGATTCTTTCTGTTCTTAATATTGATATCCCTATGCAAGGGAGTTAATATTATTCATTATTAAAGTATGTATGGCTAGTGTTAAGGTGGTGTTGTAAATAGGTCTAGTTGTGTAACTTGTATCACGAGTTCGTACACGCACACTAACAGATAAAGTAAATAACTTGCGAAAACGATAGTTGAAAACTTGTAACACTTTAATACTTCAAATAAGGGCACAGTCCAAAGTCGTACAGCTAGCTCTGGCGTCTTGTCCGTTGTTCTCTATTTCGTCGTTTGCTAATTCTAGTTTTTAATTCCTACGTCACGTCATTCTATGAATACCCGATTTTCCCAATACTTCTACGCGTCAAGTCATTACACTAGTTTAAGATCATCCATTATTCCAGCTTATGTAACCAACACATATTTAAGAAGGGAAAGCATTTTTGTTTCAATAAACAGTTATTTTCTTTTCAATATTTTATCTCTTTGTTAAAAAGATATTTTTTATTATTATTTAAACACTAAAATGTATTTTGAACTTTTCAGGTATATGGTGTCAGCATTCTTCACCCGCACCAGTATGGCAATCTTGTTTGTAATTATGTTTTACCTGATGGCTTATCTCCCATATATCCTCATCTTGGGCTTGGAGCTCTCCTTGAAATTCTGGCACAGAATACTAGCAGTAAGTTACATGATCTTTCTTTCATTAACTGTGTTTGCTGGTTCAAGTAAAATGAGCAGCATTTGTTATGAATTTTAATAAGTAAAAGTATTTAGCTCTTTAATTTAACAAGTTGTTAATTTTTGTTTTCCATCTGACAATATCACTTTGTACCATCCTAGAAATGGGATCTTTTTATTTAAATTCTGGCTTGAAACGTTATTCTAAAGTTAATGTATAAAAGCTTTCCCTTAATATTGTACATTTGTTTATATATACACTTTTATCTATAGCCTAGTTACTCTCTCATATATATGAGTGCTTCTAATTATAACTATTCCTAAAAGGAAAAGCTATTAAATTTAACACAAGTTGTTTTGTTTTTCTTTAACAACCTTCAGAGCTTGGCCTCCACTACAGCATTATGCTTTGGTACACTGAGGATCTCTTATCTTGAAGAGAGTGGAACTGGTGTCCAATGGTCCAACATTGATGAGTCTGTGAATGACAATATGAGTGTAGCCTGGTCTCTCTACATGATGCTAATAGACAGTGCAATTTACTTCCTTATTGGCTGGTATGTTCGCCGTGTCAAACCAGGTAAGTTGTCACATCATTTCACAATATGCACACTTTTTGTTTAACTAAATTTTCAGTGACAAATAAGAAAATAATTTATTTTTTTTTTATATGAAATTATTTTACAAATTAAGGAACTATTTACATTTAATGATTTATATCTTTGCTAATTTTTCTTTGACTACAATTTTGTTTTAGGCAAATATGGTGTAGCCCAACCATTTTATTTCATACTAAACCCATTCTATTGGACTAGCTGCTTTAGATGCAGGACATCAACAGGAGAACAGAGAAGTGACAACCCACAGAATGAAGGTAAACAGTCTGCTATTTATTTGTTTCTTTTGGTTTTGTTTTTCCATTATTTATTATCCTTCATGTTTTTGTTCAATCAAGCAGTTTCTCGACAACATAATATAAATTATAAATCATTCAATCAAAACACTTGCATTGGCCATTAGCTATGGCAAGATGAGATTTATAATCTTTTTATCTCTTGAAAAATTTTTTTTTTTTTAAACTGATTAATTCATTGGTATTTATATCAATATAAACATAGGTGGACTGTTTGAGAAGCCTCCTGTAGGATTGAAAGTTGGTATTGCCATTGAGAATGTTTGCAAGAATTACAGCAGTAAAAAGAAAGCTCTCATCAATTTGTCTTTGAACATTTATGAAAATCAGATCACCACACTTCTGGGGCACAATGGAGCTGCTAAAACGACCACAATGTAAGAGACTGTTTCAATAATAAAACATGAATTTATGTTTTAATGACTAATTTATAATAAAACAATTCAATAATAAAACATGAATTTATGTTTTAATGACTAATTTATAATAAAACAATTCAATAATAAAACATGAATTTATGTTTTAATGACTAATTTATTTTCTGCTCTTATTATTATCATTAAAAAGAAGATTGTTATTTTTTAATAAAATCAACAAAATTTTGGGAAGAGCAAGTCATATGATACAAAAAAATGTATTATTTTTTTCATCTTTGCAGAAAAATTATCAGCGGTGTAATCAAGCCAACATCTGGTCATGTTTTTATCAATGGACATGAGTCTGGGTCATGTAATATATCACTTGGAGTCTGTCCACAGCATAATGCTTTGTTTGATTAGTAAGTCCTCTTTAGATTCATGCGTAGATTTTTCCTAGTCTAGTTCAACCTTTAGATACACTCTTGAACAGTGATCTGAAAAAAAATTATTTACAAAGATCAGTACAAAGTGTGACTGCATTAGACCATGCAGCTAATATCTGATTGTTGTTGGGTTTCTTCCTTAGCATGTCAGTAGAACAGCACATGGAGTTTTATGCTGGAGTTAAAAGTAATGCTGACAGAGTGGTCAACTTAGCTGAAATCAATAGGTCAGTCATTTGACACTTCATAGTATTCATTATTATTTTAAACCTGAGATTTTGTGCTTGGTTTATATGTAATTCTTGAGTGCTCAAAACTGGTACATTAGTTTGAATAGGTTGACTTAGTTACCACATTTCCACAGTTTAAAAATAATTAAGAGTTCATTGTATGCTATGCTAAATGGTTCTTGTAAAGATTTTATGGTAATCAGCATCTTCGTAACATGTTCCTTCCTTACTACCATAATAAATTCTTAATGTAATATACTTTCAATATTGAAATGTTTTAAGCTTTTATATATTTCTTTTCGGAGGCAAGGTGGCTGAGCGATAAAGTGCTTGGCTACTGAACTGGGGGTTCTGGGTTCAAATTCTGGTGAAGACTGGGATTTTTATTTCGGAATCCTTGGTCCACCCAGCTCTAATGGGTACCTGACATTAGTTGGGAAAAAATAAAGGCGGTTGGTCTTTGTGCTGGCCACATGATACACTCGTTAACCGTAGGCCACAGAATCAGATGACCTTTACATCATCTGCCGTATAGACCACAAGGTCTGAAAGGGGAACTTTTTACTTTATATTCTTTTCAGAGGACTAAAAGCTGATATGCTATAAATTTACTCAATTCATAGTACTCTGTTATTTTATATATTTTTTTTCAACAGACATGTGCCTGATATATAGTATTAGGTGCAGATAATATATAAATTAGTATATATATATCAACATATTTATCATTGTATGTATTATCTTCAGATTGTTGAGAGATGTTGATCTCTGGCATGCTAGAAATGTGCCTGTCAAAAATCTGTCTTATGGCATGAAACGTCGTCTCTGTGTTGCTCTAGCCTTTGTAGGAGGCTCCAAGACTATCATTTTGGATGAGCCAACCAGTGGAGTGGATCCTCATGCTCGGAAAAACATCTGGAACTTAATCACTAGAAACAGACCTGGTAGCTGTTTTTTTTTAACTCATATTTACACTGGTTTACATGACTTCATGTTTAAAATGTGCTAATCTCACAATTGTTTTGTATAAATTTCTTTTATGTTTTGATTTATACTGACATACTTGACCATGCTCACCAATGAAATTTTTTTTCCATCTATATTTTTTAGAACTCTGAATAAAGAAATTATTATGTGTTTTAAATATATTTAATTTATAATTACTTTATGACTTTATTAAAAACAAATGTCTTTGCTCTTTATTTACTCAAATGAAATGTTAGTTTACTAAACACACTCAATTATTTCTTAAAATCATCATCTTACAGGTCGCACTATTCTGCTATCAACACACCATCTTGATGAAGCAGATTTCCTGAGTGATAGAATAGCTGTGATGCATCAAGGAAAACTCCTCTGTTGTGGATCTCCATCTTTTCTAAAATGGTCTATTGGAGGGGGTTACAGTTTAACTGTTGTTAAAAAGGAAGCAGAGAGCTCGGTAATAAATTTTAATTTAATACACTTCACATTTTGATTTAACATATATGTAGCCTATATATAAATTTATATGTCAGCTATTCAAATTATAATACTTTTTAAAGTGCATAATTAATCTTTGAAATAATAAACTTACAGTATAAAAAAATATCATTTACATGAAACAAATGAAATTACATTGTTATAAACACATTTTTTTTATTGTTAACAGGATGCCTCTAATGAAACTCAGGAAATTATTGATTTGAGTAAGTGTGTCTAATATGGAAAATCAAAATCTACTTATTTTAAGGCTACTAGTCATGATGACAATTTTAATGTTATCTTTAAATAGTTTTAAAATGCATAAAAATTAATTCTATACTATATTTACATATGGTATATCATCTCTAGAGACGTAAAATACCACAGATAAGGTATATTGAATTCAACCATCTGTAAATGTTTGTTTCTATTATATATCTCCAGGATCAAAGAGTGCCAATGCGGCTATTCTTGCTTTCATTCAGTCTTTGTGCCCAAGTGCAACTTTGGTAGAACAAGTTGGATCAGATTTAACATTTAACTTATCCAAAGATCCCAACAACATGCGTGTGCCATTCCACCAGTTCTTTCGACAGTTGGACCAGTCAGTGGAGCAGCTCAACATTGCCAGTTATGGATTGTCTGACACTTCTTTAGAAGAAGTAGGTTTAGTAGCACTCTTTCCAAGATGTTTTACTTAATTACATTTTCATTCTTGTAATACTAATACAATTAATAAATTACCTATTAATGACTATTTGATCCCCTAAGCATTCTTTTAACATGGCAGTTTATTTTTTAAAAGAATTATAGTATTAACAAATTTATTTGTAATTTACCAGGTTTTCCTCAAACTGACCCAAGATGCAGATGATGCTGCTGATACTGAATCTATAATTAATCCAGTGTTAAGTCACAAAGATAGAGCTACACCATTGGACCTCCGTGATGCAGTGGATTCAGGTAATTGGGTAGCTAACACTAATGCTACTAAAGCTTCTTATAAATCTAGTTTAAACCTTAGTAAACAAATTACCAAAAATTTTTTTAACTTACAGGTCAATCTCATTCACCTGTTGATTTAACCAAGAGGAAATCTGGGGCCTCCCTTTGGTTCACCCAGGTCTCAGCCCTTCTGATCAAACGTTTCCACCACTACCGTCGAAACTGGCGAATCATCATATCTTCCATCTTCCTGCCACTTCTGTTCCTGTTGGCTGCGCTGGGATTCGGCTCAGTCAGAGTCAGTGAAGGTGATCCAAAGGAACTTGTTCTAGACCCTTCAATATATGGACCCAAGACGTATTCCTTTATTCAGTAAGTGTTAAATTTAGAGATTAGGACATTTAGTTGGCTTTGCTACTTCTTGAACCTTTCAAACTATAAGAGTAAGCAATTATACAAAATGCTCTTAAAGGACTAAATATTTTTCTTTGATAAAAAAATGTTCATAGCAAGTCCACATGTCATTATAATTACCCACAAGCATCTATGTATTTTTTTTTACATCCACATGAGTCAGTTGTCTAAGTGATAGCCCAATGTTATCTTTGATGCTGAATTCTATTTGAAAACAGTAAAATAGAGCACAAATTCTATATTGAGATGAAAACTTAAATTAAACTTAAACCACAAGAATTATGCTTCAGTCAATGTCATACTGACATTTCTTATTAGTTTGAACAGATGTATATGCCTTATAAATAAATTTAAAAAATTTATATATATATATATATATATATATAGAGAGAGAGAGAGAGAGAGAGAGAGAGGTAGACAGAAGGAGAAAGAAAATGTTGCTGTTTCATACTTATCCAATAAAAAAAAATTTTTCCAGAGACTGGGCCAAAACCAGCGAGTCAAATAATTATGTCAATCAGCTAACATCCAGTGATGTAGGTTATGGGACTGCTTGTATGAAAGATGGACCTCGAGAATACTTTAAGTAAGATATTTTTAAATTGCCATCTTAAACATTTTTATTTAGTTTGATATAGCCTTTTTGCTGTTTATGTAATTTAAGAAATAACTAAGTATATAATTGTTTTTGCTTGTATGATTGAAGAGATTTTTCTCTGCTTGTAGTTTCATGGCTTCAGTATTTATAATACTATAATATTAATAATACTTTGATTTGCCACCAGGAACCTGAACTGTGTAGGTAACAAGCCATGGTACAACTACTCAACAGAAATGTATTCTGTGCGGTGTTATGATGCTCGTCAGGTTCTCACACCATTGCCTGAGCCTTACACAATGGTGGAGAAAAATGTTCAGGCTGACAACTACGTCCAGAACATCAGGGACTGGAGTATATCTTTCTACTTGATGAGTACCTTCAATGAGTACAAACAGAAAAGGTAATCTTTATCCTCTTTCATCTAACAGGCTTAGTTTTATAGAAACAGTTCTGAAGGGGAGTCTCCTCTCCAGTTTTTAAGTTTAGGGCTTTGGATAAATGAGATGAAAGCCTGGGCATTATCTATGCTCAGAACAGTTTAACTCTAAGATAAAAATATAACTTTTTAATTACTATGATTTGACTGACATAAGCTTGAAGTAACTCTTCATTGGTCTTTATGGTCTAACTAATTCTATGGTCCAATTGAGATAGATTTACGGTTTTATTCAGATTAGATTAATGGTTTTATTCAGATAACTCAATTGGAGATATATATGTATGGTTCTATTGAGATAAATGTATGGTTCTATTGAGATAAATGTATGGTTCTATTGAGATAAATGTATGGTTCTAT